>RXON01000253.1:0-98015 GCA_009667805.1 Leptobrachium leishanense
GTGTGATTTGTGTCGGGGGGGTCGGGTTATATCTGTGATTTGTGTCAGGGAGGGGTCGGGTTATATCTGTGTGATTTGTGTCAGGGAGGGGTCGGGTTATATCTGTGTGATTGTGTCGGGGAGGGGTCGGGTTATATCTGTGTGATTTGTGTCGGGGAGGGGTCGGGTTATATCTGTGTGATTTGTGTCGGGGAGGGGTCGGGTATATCTGTGTGATTTGTGTCAGGGAGGGGTCGGGTTATATCTGTGTGATTTGTGTCAGGGAGGGGTCGGGTTATATCTGTGTGATTTGTGTCGGGGAGGGGTCGGGTTATATCAGTGATTTGTGTCAGGGAGGGGTCGGGTTATATCTGTGTGATTTGTGTCGGGGAGGGGTCGGGTTATATCTGTGTGATTGTGTCAGGGAGGGGTCGGGTTATATCTGTGTGATTTGTGTCGGGGAGGGGTCGGGTTATATCTGTGTGATTTGTGTCAGGGAGGGGTCGGGTTATATCTGTGTGATTTGTGTCAGGGGGGGTCAGGTTATATCTGTGTGAATTTGTGTCGGGGAGGGGTCGGGTTATATCTGTGTGATTTGTGTCAGGGAGGGGTCGGGTTATATCTGTATGATTTGTGTCGGGGGGGTCGGGTTATATCTGTGTGATTTGTGTCAGGGAGGGGTCGGGTTATATCTGTGATTTGTGTCAGGGAGGGGTCGGGTTATATCTGTGTGATTTGTGTCAGGGAGGGGTCGGGTTATATCTGTGATTTGTGTCAGGGAGGGGTCGGGTTATATCTGTGTGATTTGTGTCAGGGAGGGGTCGGGTTATACCTGTGTGATTTGTGTCGGGGAGGGGTCGGGTTATAGTTGTGTGTCTGTAGGTAAAAGTCATTCAGTGTCTCCCTCCGTTGCTGGACCCCCCCTTGTTTCTTACCTTGTAAAGTCAGACATCCCGGTGCGTTTCACAGGTACAGACTGGAGCTCTTCCCGCACCCTCCTCGTGCGCTTTCACTCCCTGCAAACCTCTCACACCCTCACATTCATTTGCACGCTTAGTACACTCCTCACGCACTCACAGGTTTTGGCAGACGGTTTCGCACACTCCTCGCACACTCCTCTCAGGTTTTGCCAGACGGTCTCGCACACTTCTCTCAGGCAGTCTCGCACACTCCTCGCACACTCACAGGTTTTGACAGGCAGTCTCGCACACTTCTCTCAGGCAGTCTCGCACACTCCTCGCACACTCACAGGTTTTGGCAGGCGGTCTCGCACACTCACAGGTTTTGGCAGGCGGTCTCGCACACTCACAGGTTTTGGCAGGCGGTCTCGCACACTCACAGGTTTTGGCAGGCGGTCTCGCACACTCACAGGTTTTGGCAGGCGGTCTCGCACACTCACAGGTTTTGACAGGCAGTCTCGCACACTCCTCACGCACTCACAGGTTTTGCCAGACGGTCTCGCACACTTCTCTCAGGCAGTCTCGCACACTCCTCGCACACTCACAGGTTTTGGCAGGCGGTCTCGCACACTCACAGGTTTTGGCAGGCGGTCTCGCACACTCACAGGTTTTGGCAGGCGGTCTCGCACACTCACAGGTTTTGGCAGGCGGTCTCGCACACTCACAGGTTTTGGCAGGCGGTCTCGCACACTCCTCGCACACTCACAGGTTTTGGCAGGCGGTCTCACACACTCCTCTCACTCTCTTCAGAGATTCTCGCCCCCGCTGTCATGTCGCTGTGCAGTGAGCCCTCATGTTTGTTCTTTGCTTTCACTTCCCTCTTCCCATCGCCCACACCGTTTAATCCTTCCTCCCAGGGTTTCTGCCGCCCCCTCTTGGTCATATGACAGTAGACAGACATTACATGCTCCATGGAGCGTCTTCTCGTGGCTCCCCCCGCAGGATAAAAACATCAATTGCAACTTTATTAACACCTATTTGACAGTTGGGGGTGCGAGGAGAAGACAATACCAGATTAATCTCCGAGTGAAGGGGACGGGATAGACCTGATAATAAAGGAGATGTAGGTGGGGGTGCAGTTATGGAGAGCTTTGTACAAGAGAACCAGGATTTCATGTTCATTATAGACTGTAGAGGGATGAGGTGCGGGATGTGAGGTGGATGAGTTTGGCAGAGGTGTTCATTAGACTGTAAAGGGGTGAGGTGTGAGAGGTACAGGATGTGAGGTGGAGGAATCTGGCAGAGGTGTTCATTACAGACAGAGGGATGAGGTGTGAGGTGCGGGATGCGAGGTGGATGAGTCTGGCAGAGGTGTTCATTAGTCTGTAGAGGGGTTAGGTGTGAGATGTAGAGGATGTGAGGTGGATGAGTCTGGCAGAGGTGTTCATTGCAGACAGAGGGATGAGGTGCGGGATGTGAGGTGGAGGAGTCTGGCAGAGGCGTTCATTACACACTGTAGAGGGGTGAGCTGTGAGAGCTGCGGGATGTGAGGTGGAGGAGTCTGGCAGAGGCGTTCATTACACACTGTAGAGGGGAGAGCTGCGGGATGTGAGGTGGTTGAGTCTGGCAGAGGTGTTCATTACACACTGTAGAGGGGTGAGCTGTGAGAGGTGCGGGATGTGAGGTGGTTGAGTCTGGCAGAGGTGTTCATTACACACTGTAGAGGGGTGAGCTGTGAGAGGTGCGGGATGTGAGGTGGTGGAGTCTGGCAGAGGTGTTCATTACACACTGTAGAGGGGTGAGCTGTGAGAGGTGCGGGATGTGAGGTGGATGAGTCTGGCAGAGGTGTTCATTACACACTGTAGAGGGGTGAGAGGTACAGGATGTGAGGTGGAGGAGTCTGGCAGAGGCGTTCATTACAGACTGTAGAGGGGTGAGCTGTGAGAGGTGCGGGATGTGAGGTGGATGAGTCTGGCAGAGGTGTTCATTACACACTGTAGAGGGGTGAGAGGTACAGGATGTGAGGTGGAGGAGTCTGGCAGAGGCATTCATTACACACTGTAGAGGGGTGAGCTGTGAGAGGTGCGGGATGTGAGGAGGATGAGTCTGGCAGAGGTGTTCATTACACACTGTAGAGGGGTGAGAGGTACAGGATGTGAGGTGGAGGAGTCTGGCAGAGGCGTTCATTACAGACTGTAGAGGGGTGAGCTGTGAGAGGTGTGGGATGTGAGGTGGATGAGTCTGGCAGAGGCGTTCATTACACACTGTAGAGGGGGGTGGTGTGGGCTGTTGATTGGATGTTAGGTGCAGAGGAATGGCTGCAGGCCCTGGGTACAGGCTGGCGAAACTGGGTCTTGTCTGCGAATTCTGACTCCGTGGCCTCCATAGCGGGGGGGGGGGGGGCAAAGTGTTCAGCTTTCATGAAGAGTCTTTTGAAGAAGTCCTGCTCCAGCTCCTATTCTTGGGTGACCAGCCAGTCCATTCACCGCTCACTGAGGAGCTCCATCTCCGAGATCCCGAATATCTCCCCATCTCCACTCTGCAGCACTGCCGAAATGGAGGTCTCTCTGGAGAGCATCAAACACCAAGTCCTAGTCCTCCGTGGGATTGTTGCTCCCCAGCATTGGAGACATCTGGGTGGTATAAAGCTGTAGCACAGCGGGCAAACTGAGCCAGAGAAAGCGGCCGACTGGGCGAGTGAAGCTCCTACAGAGCCCGAAGTGGAGCGAGGTGACAGGGTTCTGTGGGCTTTCTCCAAGGACATTTCCAGTGTAAGGGTGGATGGGACAGCGGCCTCCACCAACGCGAGCGTTGGAGACAATGAGGTGCAGTGGCAAGCGGAGTGGCGACTGAGGATAGGTGAGTCCCAGGCCCACCCGGGCACATTGCTGGAGTGATTGACAGGAGACCCTGAGCCCAAACAGAGCGCTCCCACCCACAGATGGGTGGAGGAGTGGGGGACAGCTGCCATGTCATGGCCCGCAGAGGAAGAGGGTGTGGTCCTTCCCACGGAGCCTGGGACGTGTGCGGCAGCTGGCCTGGGTTCCCCGGGTGTATCAGCAGGCGCTCCAGCGTTTATTGATTACAATTTGTTCATGGGGAATCGGTTCCCCGACTCGGCAGAAGAGCCAGCATTAGGTCAGGGAGCTTCTATCCTCTGCCCACTACCTGCTGCTGCAGAAATCCAGGAGAAGCAGGAAGGCCAGAGGACTACGGGTGAGACTGAGGCCCGTCCCTGGCAAATTGCTGAGGCACCCGACAGAACCCCCAAATCCAAACGGAGCACTCCCACCCGCAGCCAGGTGGAGGAGAGACCTGTCCAAGAGGCTGCAGTCCATCCCAAAGTGCCCGAGGAACGCGGGATCCCCGGCTGGTGGCGATCAAGGATTACAATTTGTACCTGTGTGAGTAAAGCGTAGCAGGGTTATTCAGAGAAAGGTGAAACTCCGGAGAGGTGAAAATATTTCTCTCTTTCCAAATCCTCTATTTTGACCTAGAATTTTCACTTCTCCAAATGTTCTCCAGAGTTTCACCTTTCTCGGAATAACCTGGTTATTCTTTCTGCGGTTACTCTGGTGGTTTTAGGGAGGTTTGGGGTGAGAATCCTGGATTTCGGGTTCCAGCATGGAGAGTGATGGAGGCACAGAGTCGGGGGGTGCCAGGCGGCCCGTCACAACATTAATCCGTATTGAATGAATGACGAGGCATTGTATCGCCTGCACGCGGGCTTTACAGGCCGGGCATTCCGCGCCACATGCAGAATCCATTTCTGAGGACACTGGTCAGCGGTGAGATTGTTCGGGACTTATTTGGGGGTGATTTCAGTTGGTTACAGAGATATGACATTTAAAGGCTGGTTAAGGTCTCCTCGTTTCTGAGGTCCAGCCCGTTTATGAGGCTTTAGGACGTGTGTATGAAATGCAGCGCGTGACGCTGCGAGCTGATAGGGGCCGGCGAACCCCAGAGCGAAACATATGCCAATATGAAATCATGGCTGGAAGCAATAAGGTACAAGACCAGCAATGGCGGCTCGGTGGAGACCTGGAGGTGACGGCAAGTTGCTGGACATGCAGTTAGGAAGCGGCAGAACTTGGTGAATCCCGTGTGAGTGCGACAGGCGAGATCCTCACACTACAACCGACAAGACCGCTCCCCGAGGGAAACTCTGCCCCCTGGGGAAAGCGTGTCCAGCACAGGCCTCTGGCTCCTCGCTTCTGCCCCCTTTACACATCAGACTGGGCCTGATGAAGAGCTTTGTAAGGGGGGACGGAGAAGCTTTCACGAACCTGCGACACATTGAGTGAGCCTAACGTTACGGAATTCATTGCTCCTCAAACTCATGAACTTCTTGTGGATGAAACCGTCGAGCTAGTCCTCCATGGCAACAAGCTTGGGAGGCCTTTAACCCCTTCACTACCAAGGGATTAAAAAAATGCATTGCCAGAAACCAGCGTTTATTTAGTAAAGTCATTTTTAATTATCCAGTAATAAATAGTCATTAGTGTAAATAACCCATATGGCCAGAAGGTGGCGCCATCTCCTGCCAAACGCAGTTACAGAGCTTTGAGCAGCAGCTCTATTTCCCCTGCATCGGCTGCTGAAAGCTCGGATATTTCACAGCATTGAGCGGCGGATTTTACACAGTTTTAACTCTTTGGGCATTATGTCCACAAGGCTAAAACACTGGAGGCATCTTCTGCAGCCCAAAAGCAAACCAAACGGGTTCGCAGCAAATGAATTGCTTTTGAGTGGCAGATCGAGATATCTCAATATCGGGGCACCAGATGCTGCCTTTTGAAGCCCAAGATTTCTCAGAGTAGTGAAGGGGTTAAAAGTGTTGTTCATGGCTTCTTGGGTAACAGAAGAGCTGGAAATTATATTGAGCTTGTATGCAACCTCCTACACATGTATCAGGGCAGACTGCAACGTGTCCCTCACCATGCACCGCGTCCTGCACCATGCACGAGTCTCCCACCATGCACCGCATCACGTCCCACACAATGCACCGCGCCCCTCACCATGCACCGCATCACGTCCCGCACAATGCACCGCGCCCCTCACCATGCACATTCTCCACTCAATTTCAGGCAGTATGTGCGATTCCTCGGTGTTTGTCGTTCTGTTTGTTTTATTCTGTGACATTTTACGATGGAGTGAAAAGAACTTCCATCGTAGCTGCATAATATGATGGGATGCTGGTGCAGTGATATGATGATATGATATGATGCTGGTGAAATGATATGATGATATGATGCTGGTGAAATGATATGATGATATGATGCTGGTGAAATGATATGATGATATGATATGATGCTGGTGAAATGATATGATGATATGATGCTGGTGAAATGATATGATGGGATGCTGGTGAAATGATATGAGGATATGATGCTGGTGAAATGATCTTTTCTCTATAAAATATGTAAAGGAATAAATTGTATCTGAAACTAGAACTAAAAAAAACCAAACTTATCAGATTCATTTTTCTTGACCCGAAATTGGCAACGTTTAACGATTTTCATTCAGGAAAGATTTTTTTTTTTTTATTCTTGTTATTGGTGGTTGTTAACCTTCAGATCTTGACATGGGTTCTGCTGCTCATGATTTAGGCTGGGGTCAGACGAGCGTAGTGTTCACGTCCGTGATTGCGCCTAAAAGTACGTCCGTGATAGCATGAAAGAAAGTCCATTGGAGCCTGACACATGAAGTACGTCCGCACTGAACTGCGGACGCATGACGGACGCTGCAAACGGACGCAAGGTAGGCAAGAACGTACAACCACTAGAACGGCCGCACAAAGTGCGCTGCGTCCGCAACGTCTGCATTGCTTTGTGTGAGTGATGGAACGTGGTCAGACAGACTGCATTTATACGTCCAGCATTTATACGCCCAGCATTTACACGTCCAGCATTTATACGTCCAGCATTTACACGTCCAGCATTTACACGTCCAGCATTTACACGCCCAGCATTTATCACGAACAAAATGGTTTTGCTTTATAATTTATTTTCCCTCCTACATCCGTCAAAATATACGTCAGTGAAAAAAACGGACTGTGTGGCCACTACTGCGTCTTCCGTACTGACGTCCGTCCGTGTGCAAGGACGTACAGTCCGTAGAAATCACGCTCGTCTGACCCTAGCCTCATTCAGAAGGTTTAAGACGGTCGGTCTTGCTGTTGGCGCCCTCCCTGGCATGTCGGACCAGACTCGTGCCTTGCTCTCGGAGGCCTGGGCTCGTTCCTCATACGGCTCGGCAAGAGGTCGGCTTGGCTGGTGTGTGGAACGACAGGTGGATCCCTTTTTGGCCCCTGTGAATTTCTCTTCAGAGCGTCTCACGGATGTGTTTCATGACGGTCAGGCGTGCCGCACGATCAGCTCTCTCTGCCTCGCACGTGGGTTTCCAGAGGGTTGTCACCCGTTGACCTCCGGTCCCTTGTTTTATCTGTACCTGGGATGTTTCGGCGATTCTTCATTTTCTGTCGGCCAATGAGGAGCTCGTTGACAGTTGTCAGCAAAGTTGTTGATGTGGTTTTGCCGGTTCTTCTGCAATCGGGTTGGCGATATTCGTCCTTTAGATTTTTTGGCACGTTCCTTCAGCTCTACTGGTGCTCGGTTTGAGGTCTCCTGTTGAACTCGGACGTCTATTACTTCTGCTTTTTAACCCGTTCTTTAGGGATCATCCGTCGCTTTGCCCGGTTTGTTGTCTTCAGGAGTGTGAAGCTCATACGTGTCGGTGTCGTCCTGTTGGCGTTTCCCCTCTGTTCTGGTCATTGAAACCTCGCATGGTCTGGTCTCCTCTGCGTTCTTGCCCGTTGTCTCGTGGGCGCACTCCACTAGGTGTGCAATGGTTTCTCCCGTGATTTGCTGGAGTTGCCGTTTGGTCCCGTCCCTCCACCATCGCATCGGGGGGCGGAGCTCACTTTCATCATTTTGTGCTCATCGCATTTAAACGTTTTATTGTAAGACCCAGACATGTTACATATGTATATTATCCCGATTTATCCAGCAGAGGATTCGCAGTATCCCGTTACGATGTGTATACATCACGCAACGGCAGAATGCGATAACAAAACATGTCAAACAGGTGACATCTCCTTCCAGATTTCAGGCATTTCCACATTTTATAAAAAGTTTTGGGCAATAAAGAGCCATAGAATATAACGACCCGGGGAAACTAGGAGGAGGGGGGGGGGCAGGAACGTCCGTGGACAGAGAAGGGTCAGGAGGGCGACCCCAAAGTGCAGGAATAGCTATTAAATCGGTGAAGAATCCCTGGTGGCCGGCAGGATGTGCTCCTCAGTGGGACCAGACAGTACATGTTACACTGGGGGGGGTCTCTCCGCTCTGTCACTGGCTCAGGGGTCCCGGCGCAGCAGGCCCTGGCGGTCACCTCTCCTCCTCGCGTTCTGTTACCGGGTTTCGTTTTAGTTGAAGCAGCTTGTCAATCCTTTCGGCGTCAGTCTCGGCTGAATCCACCTGAGCTGCTCCTATTTCCTGCAGAACCCCCTCTGTGATGCCAAGGCGGGCGTTCCTGGGGGCAGAAGGACCGAGGGGGGGGGGGTTACTCTGACGTTTTGGAGGGGAACAGGGATTGAGGAAGATCAAGCAGAAGGTTGTGTCCACTCACCACTCCTCCACTTGGTTCAAGTAAAGGGCTTCCTCTTCTCTGCGTTTCCTTACACGAATGCTCTCACCTGTGAGGGTCTGCAACCAGGAGATCATTGCGCCGGCGGGGAACCTGCGAAAAGCCACCAGAGGACCTCAGACAAAATACCACGCCACCCCCGTGAGGACGGCACGTGTCCCGTCCCATCCCCCCCCCCCGAGCGGACGTCACGTTTCCCACGCCACCCCCCCTCCAAGTGGACGTTGCGTTCCCCACGCCCCCCCCCCGAGCAGACGTCGCGTCTCCCACGCCACCCCCCCCCCGCCGCGGACAGCACGTTTCCCACGCCACCCCCCGAGCGGACGTCGCGTTTCCCACGCCACCCCCCCGTGCGGACGTCGCGTTTCCCACGCCACCCCCCGAGCGGACGTCGCGTTTCCCACGCCACCCCCCCCGCCGCGGACAGCACGTTTCCCACGCCACCCCCGAGCGGACGACACGTTTCCACGCCACCCCCGAGCGGACGACACGTTTCCCACGCCACCCCCGAGCGGACGACACGTTTCCCACGCCACCCCCGAGCGGACGGCACGTTTCCCACGCCACCCCCGAGCGGACGACACGTTTCCCACGCCACCCCCGAGCGGACGACACGTTTCCCACGCCACCCCCGAAGCGGACGACACGTTTCCACGCCACCCCCCCAAGCGGACGACACGTTTCCCACGCCACCCCCCCAAGCGGACGACACGTTTCCCACGCCACCCCCCCAAGCGGACGACACGTTTCCCACGCCACCCCCCCAAGCGGACGACACGTTTCCCACGCCACCCCCCCGAGCGGACTGATTTATTAAAAGGTTTGGGCAGATCCTTTTATACACACAACACAACGACATGTCCAGACTTGAATGCCCTCATACAATACAGGATACATGTTAATACATCACACTCTAATAAAAACCACACCAGTAAAACCACATCTAGAAATGAAATAAAATGTCCATACACTTAAACGCACAACCGAAATATAAAAGGAAAAAATGATCTTTAAAACTGAGACCAACCCATGGACCGGATACAGATTATTCCAGACCGACCGACGCAACCCACCACCTTATGTCCTCCCTCGGAGTCACCTGCCCTAGAGCAGATTCTACGTGTTTCAGATTTGCCAAAAAAAAAAAAAAGTGTCAAGATTTGGTTTTAGACTTGCTTTAAGATTCTACGTGTCAAGATGGACTTTCTGGATTCAGGACTGTCACGGAATGGCCCAGCACCCTCAGCCAGGGGCGGTGCAGTGACAGTGGTGGCTATGGACACTTGGGTGCGGTGGCACGCACCTAGTTTTGCAAGTACTTTTATTTAGATGTGATATTGTGTGGTGTAATAAAGTGTCCCCGTTGGTTTATTGCGTAATGTATTTCCCCTTTGTCTGCCTTGCCCGCCGCCATTTTCCGATCACCTTGTGGCGCAGTTCAGAATCTTCGAATCGTAAAATGGCCGATTCGGACCATCCGGTCCGAATTGGCGACTCCCTGAATCGTAATGGCCAATGGGTCCCGGGAGGGCGGGCAGGGATTCCCATTGTATTGTAATTTTGTGGAAAGTGATAAATGCCTGAACTGTAAATAATAAAGCCAGATTTAGCAGTGCATCCAGCCTCGTCTGATGTGGTTATTTTCCCGCCGTACTTTTCGTTCTGAGAATCCCTCGTGGTCTCAGGGTGCGGTGTCCCAGATCCGAACCGAACCGAGCGCTCTGTGCCTGCATCGAGCATCAGGGCAGAGGCGCAGCGGAAGGTGATTCGGTTCCCAGATCGAGAGATCCGATCCGAAGGGCGCGGCCGTGTACCGCGCTTCGGTATTGCGAGGGATTGCGGTAAGATCCGAATCCCTCGCCCATCCCGCAAGATCCGAAGATTCATCTGTCCCCGATCCGAAAAGTCCTCTACCGGAGATCCGAAGATTCACCCGCACCTGGATCGGAAACGTTTCCCGCAAGAGAAGATCCGAAACGTTTCCCACATAAGATCCGAAGATTCCTCCGCGGCTGGCAGATCCGATTTCCACGAACGTCCCACACCCACAAGGTCAGTGAACCAGCTGCTCGGGACGCTGAGTGCCGTATGGCTCAGTGGTCGGGCTGGTTCTAGGCAGGGGTCCCCTCCACCGCCCGCTAACCTCTCCCCGGGGTCACGCCGGGCCGCACGAGACGCCGAGTGCGCGCCACTCGGTAGTCGGGCCAGCGGTAAGCGACGGGGTCACGCAGATTGAGCACACCCGCAGGCGGAACAACATCTCCATTCCGTCATAAGGACTTTCCGTATACAAGAGGAACTGTTTCTTTCCAAAGAAGATCGAGATTCATCGAGGGACACTGGGGAGCATATGACAAAGAGGAGGGACTGTTGTGAAAATGTTATTATGTGGACATTATATTCTAGGATGTGTGTGTTTTATAGGTTGTCATCTGTCTCCCTGTGTCAAATTAAACCGAGAAACGCTCTAGCAGAGGGTACTTGGGTTTAATCAGAACCAGCGGCAAAACCGTCAGTATGAAAACCTTCTCTTGGGTTTAGAGACGTGTTCTCTGTGTGGGGGCGTTTGGCGGTTTGTGAGCACTAAGTGCAATGCGCTGGGCTTCTTACCTCCCAATGTCTATGCACGTTGGAGAAGTGAAGTCTGCATAACGAGAGATACGTATTATATTTCTGTTGTGGCTACGCTATCCCTTTCTGGATACATACCTGCTTTTAAGACATGCCTGCCTTGTCTGTACAGTCGTACCGTGTGCTGACAATAGCTGTAATGTCTCCGCAGATATGTCTCAAATCTATAAGAACAAGTAGACTGATCTTCACTAGATACTGATCAAATCTGAGCAGTGTTGAATGGGGTCCATGCGGACAGTGATGGGGGGATGGTCGGCCAACATGGCGGACGGGGACAATGGACATGACTCATCCTTACAGGGAGGAGGTGTGGACTAGCCAGCCATCCTGGTGCATATGTAAATGTATTTACTTGGGCGTTGTCCTATTGGTCTAATAAATTAAGGAGTCCAGAGGCAAAGAGGTCTCTTGGTAGATGGACTCCAACATGAAGCAGCATTGTGTGTGACTCTTTCTGGGCTAGAGAAGGCATCCCATATACAGGAATGAGGATCCAACAAGACAACAGCAGAGTCTGTGTCTCCTTACTGCGCGCGTTCAGATAAGTATGGCAGGGAGAGCAGAGAACTGCTTGTAAGTGCAGCGGATCTAGCTACACAGAAATAGTAGATTAATTTCTACGACACTTCCCAGTGAGTGCAACACCTACTATAAGCGAGGAGAGGAGAGGATGGGCTTCCCAGTGAGTGCGTCGCCCCCGCGTCACCTATAAAAGGGAGGAGAGGACGGGGGGGGGGGGGGTTTCCCAGTGAGTGCGTCACCTATAAGCGAGGAGAGGATGGGGGGCTTCCCAGTGAGCGCGTCACCTAAATATTATATTAAACATACATCTTGGGTCATTTCCCGGCAGTCAGACGCCCCACATGGCCACTCACCCCAGCGCCCGGCTGATCACCCCAGCGCCGCGCCACTCACCCCAGCGCCGTGCCGATCACTGAGCCTCCCAGCAATCCTCTCAAACCCAGGTTTAGTCGGAAAAGTCCCCCGGTGACGGCTGAAAAACAAACACACGACGGGAAGAAATCGAGCAGCCAAATCAACGTTAAGCTGGCAGCGGCAGCTCATCACGACGCGGCGACTCACCTCCTGCAGCAGCAAAGTGACTCAAAGAGACGTCATCTCGATAAACAGAGATCCCCGTGCTGACAGAGCTGGGGACACAGAGAGGGGTTACACATGCTCAGGGCGCGGCGGGTGGACACAGGTTACACGCGGCGGGGGACACACAGAGAGGGGTTACACATGCTCAGGGTGTGTGGTGGGGGACACAGAGGTTACACATGCTCAGGGTGCGTGGTGGGGACACACACAGAGGTTACACACGCTCCGGGTGCGTGGTGGGGGACACACAGGTTACACACGCTCAGGGTGCGTGGTGGGGGACACACAGGTTACACACGCTCAGGGTGCGTGGTGGGGGACACAGAGGGGTCACACACGCTCAGGGTGCGTGGTGGGGGACACAGAGGGGTCACACACGCTCAGGGCGCGTGGTGGGGGACACAGAGGGGTCACACACGCTCAGGGCGCGTGGTGGGGGACACAGAGGGGTCACACACGCTCAGGGCGCGTGGTGGGGGACACAGAGGGGTCACACACGCTCAGGGCGCGTGGTGGGGGACACAGAGGGGTCACACACGCTCAGGGCGCGTGGTGGGGGACACAGAGGGGTCACACACGCTCAGGGCGCGTGTGGGGGACACAGAGGGGTCACACACGCTCAGGGCGCGTGGTGGGGGACACAGAGGGGTCACGCTCAGGGCACGCCTGGGGGACACAGAGCGGTCACGCACGCTCAGGGCACGCCCCGGGGGACACAGAGGGGTCACGCACGCTCAGGGCACGCCCCGGGGGACACAGAGGGGTCACGCACGCTCAGGGCACGCCCCGGGGGACACAGAGGGGTCACGCACGCTCAGGGCACGCCCCGGGGGACACAGAGGGGTCACGCACGCTCAGGGCACGCCCCGGGGGACACAGAGGGGTCACGCACGCTCAGGGCACGCCCCGGGGGACACAGAGGGGTCACGCACGCTCAGGGCACGCCCCGGGGGACACAGAGGGGTCACGCACGCTCAGGGCACGCCCCGGGGGACACAGAGGGGTCACGCACACTCAGGGCACGCCCCGGGGGACACAGAGGGGTCACGCACACTCAGGGCACGCCCCGGGGGACACAGAGGGGTCACGCACACTCAGGGCACGCCCCGGGGGACACAGAGGGGTCACGCACACTCAGGGCACGCCCCGAGGGACACAGAGGGGTCACGCACACTCAGGGCACGCCCCGGGGGACACAGAGGGGTCACGCACACTCAGGGCACGCCCCGGGGGACACAGAGGGGTCACGCCACACTCAGGGCACGCCCCGGGGGACACAGAGGGGTCACGCACACTCAGGGCACGCCCCGGGGGACACAGAGGGGTCACGCACACTCAGGGCACGCCCCGGGGGACACAGAGGGGTCACACACACTCAGGGCACGCCCCGGGGGACACAGAGGGGTCACACACTCAGGGCACGCCCCGGGGGACACAGAGGGGTCACACACACTCAGGGCACGCCCCGGGGGACACAGAGGGGTCACACACACTCAGGGCACGCCCCGGGGGACACAGAGGGGTCACACACACTCAGGGCACGCCCCGGGGGACACAGAGGGGTCACACACACTCAGGGCACGCCCCGGGGGACACAGAGGGGTCACACACACTCAGGCACGCCCCGGGGGACACAGAGGGGTCACACACACTCAGGGCACGCCCCGGGGGACACAGAGGGGTCACACACACTCAGGGCACGCCCCGGGGGACACAGAGGGGTCACACACACTCAGGGCACGCCCCGGGGGACACAGGGGTCACACACACTCAGGGCACGCCCCGGGGGACACAGAGGGGTCACCACACTCAGGGCACGCCCCGGGGGACACAGAGGGGTCACACACACTCAGGGCACGCCCCGGGGGACACAGAGGGGTCACACACACTCAGGGCACGCCCCGGGGGACACAGAGGGGTCACACACACTCAGGGCACGCCCCGGGGGACACAGAGGGGTCACACACACTCAGGCACGCCCCGGGGGACACAGAGGGGTCACACACACTCAGGGCACGCCCCGGGGGACACAGAGGGGTCACACACACTCAGGGTACGCCCAGGGGACACAGAGGGGTCACACACACTCAGGGTACGCCCAGGGGACACAGAGGGGTCACACACACTCAGGGCACGCCCCGGGGGACACAGAGGGGTCACACACACTCAGGACACGGCGGGGACACAGAGGGGTTACACGCGATCAGGGCGCGCGGCAGGAACATGGTAACATTGTGAGCAGCACCTAAGGGAATGTCACGGCAGCCAATCAGATGATCTGTAAAGGGATTTGATCTTATACTCACTTAAAGATCGTGACAAACATGCAGACGCGCCATCCCCAGCGCCAGCCGTAACGGACAAACCCTCGTAAAGCAGCGTGATGGGAAGAGCGCTGCAGGGAAGAGCACAGGCACAGTAAATGGGGGGTTCTGAGTGTCAGAGCGGGAGGGGGGGCAGAGCAGGAGGGTCACTGGAACGGAGGAGGGGGGGGGGCACAGCCTGGAACATTGAAAACACCATAAGGGTCAGAGAGGTCAGATCAGGGACATGAGACAGTAAAGCGCAGTACCAGGGATTACACAGGGGGTCACAGGAAGGTCAGGTAAGGGACCAGGGATTACACAGTGGGGGGGGGGGGGGTTTACAGGAAGGTCGGACAAGAGACCAGGGATTACACAGGAAGGTCAGACAAGGGACCAGGGATTACAGAGGAAGGTCAAGTAAGGGAGCAAAGGTTACACATTGGGTCCAGTAAGGGAGCAGGGACTACACAGGGGTCATAGGAAGGTTGGGTAAGGGACCAGGGATTACACAGGGGTCACAGGCAGGTCAGGGATTACACTGTGGGGGGGGGGGGTCACAGGAAGGTCAGACAAGGGACCAAGGATCACACGGGGGGGGGTCACAGAATGGTCAGGTAAGGGAGCAAGGGTTACACATTGAGTCCAGAAAGGGAGCAGGGATTACACAGACGTCACAGGAAGGTCAAGTAAGGGAGAAGGATTTACACGGGGGGGGGGGGGTGGGGGGTCAGGGATTACACAGGGGTCACAGGAAGGTCAGGTAAGGGACCAGGGATTACACAGTGGGGGGGGGGGGGGGTTTACAGGAAGGTCGGACAAGAGACCAGGGATTACACAGGAAGGTCAGACAAGGGACCAGGGATTACAGAGGAAGGTCAAGTAAGGGAGCAAAGGTTACACATTGGGTCCAGTAAGGGAGCAGGGACTACACAGGGGTCATAGGAAGGTTGGGTAAGGGACCAGGGATTACACAGGGGTCACAGGCAGGTCAGGGATTACACTGTGGGGGGGGGGGGGGTCACAGGAAGGTCAGACAAGGGACCAAGGATCACACGGGGGGGGGGTCACAGAATGGTCAGGTAAGGGAGCAAGGGTTACACATTGAGTCCAGAAAGGGAGCAGGGATTACACAGACGTCACAGGAAGGTCAAGTAAGGGAGAAGGATTTACACGGGGGGGGGGGGGGGGGGTCAGGGATTACACAGGGGGTCACAGGAGGGTGAGGTAAGAGCAGGGTGTAATGGAGCTGATGTAACGCTCCGCGCTTCAGACCCCAAGAGACTTTGTGTTCATTTATATCGTGTGATTTTAAATATATTTTACATTGTTTGGTTTTAGTTTAAATTAGTTTAGTGTAAATTGCGTAGCTTTAGTTTTAAATGTACTACTATTTCTTTAAAAAAAAAAAAAAAAAACATTTTTACCTAAAGATACTACCTGCAGCGAGTGCAAATGCTTTCTTTCGTATAGATTGTAAAATAGGTTTGAGTAATTTGTTATTAGGCAAAAGGGTTTTCTCTTTGTTCATCTGCTATCTGTTTACATGTCTCAGAGGTTGGGAGTCACCATTGTCTCAGCCAAAACCCTGATTTCCTTTACAATAGATTATGTAAATGTTGTGTGATATGAAGAAAGAGGAATGTTTATTGTAAATATCTGACATCATGTAATTAGCATTTTAGTAGGTCAATGTGGGTCATTTATGCAAATTATGGCTGTTGGATCTCAGCATAAATTGTGGCGTCTTTGTTCATTAAAGAGCTCAGAGAGAGAGAGAATCCTGTTGGAACATACAGCTGCGTCTGGTGTCTCCAACTACGCTACACTACACACTCAACCTTAGAAGACACAGAGCGGCCTTCTGGAAATGCAAAGAGGCTCCAAGGCAGAGGTTCAGATCAAGCAGATCTGGAGCTGCAGATCAGGCTGCTCGAGGCACTGAGCTCCAAGCAACTCAGAGGCCGGGCTGATCTTGGCAAGGGGGTATCTGGAGAGTCAGGACAGACGAGGAGAATGGTTCCGTCACACAGGGATTACACGGGGGGGGGGGTCACAGGAGAGTCAGGTAAGGGAGTAGGATTTACACAGGGGGTCACAGGAGGGTCAGGTAAGGGAGCAGGAATTACACAAGGGTCAAAAGAGGATCAGGTAAGGGAACAGGATTTACACGGGGGGGGGGGTCAGGGATTACACAAGTGTCACAGGAGGGTCAGGTAAGAGCAGGGATTACACGGGGGGGTCACAGGAGGGTCAGGTAAGTGAGCAGGAATTACATGGGGGGGGTCAGGTATTACACAGGGGTCACAGGAGCGTCAGGTAAGGGAGCAGGGATTACACGGGGGGGGTCACAGGAGGGTCAGGTAAGGGAGCAGGAATTACACAGGAGTCACAGGAAGGTCAGGGTCACAGGAGGGTCAGGTAAGGGAGCAGGAATTACACGGGGTCACAGGAGGGTCAGGTAAGGGAGCAGGAATTACACGGGGGGGGTCAAGGATTACACAGGGGGGGGGTCACAGGAGGGTCAGGTAAGGGAGCAGGAATTACACGGGGTCACAGGAGGGTCAGGTAAGGGAGCAGGATTTACACAGGGGTCACGGGAAGGTCAGGTAATGGAGAAGGAATTACACAGGGGTCAAAAGAGGGTCAGGTAAGGGAGCAGGAATTACACGGGGGGGGTCACAGGAGGGTCAGGTAAGGGAGCAGGATTTACACAGGGGTCACGGGAAGGCCAGGTAATGGAGAAGGAATTACACAGGGGTCAAAAGAGGGTCAGGTAAGGGAGCAGGGATTACACTAACAGGGTTATTCAGAGAGCAGTGAAAAGCAGGAGAATGGAAAATCCTAGGGAAAAATAGCTGATTTGGAAAGTGAGATAAATGGGAGAATTTTTCTGGTTTGGTTATTTTGACCTAGAATTTTCCATTCTCCAGCTTTTCACCTCTCTGAATAACCCTGTACGTATTTATACAGCGCCAACAGATTCCGTAGTGCTTTACAATGGGGAAACACAAACCGGAGATGTACATGACACAAGAGGAGGGACAGCCCTGCCCGCAGGAGCACTATCCAGGTAATACAGCACTTTAACCAAATACTCAGCCAGACATCCCAAGAGTTTTCAATCTAAAGGACAGGAGTAGCTGAAAACAAATGAGAGCAGGGGGAAGGTGAAGCTGGTGGCCAGAAGAAATATTGTAGGGATTGGATGTGAAGGAGCAAAAGTTTAGGCTTAGTAAGAGTAATTGGAGAGAGAAGTGGAGACAGCTGGAAAGGAGAGCTGAAAATAGGGACGGGGCAGCAGAGGGAGAGCGCTGGAGGTCAGTCTGTGAGAGTATGCTGTGAAAAGAGAACGGTTCGGTGAAAATGCTCCACGGAGGGGAGGGGTCGTCACAGGAGGGTCAGGTAAGAGGTTGTCATTAAGAAGTTGGTGCAGGATTTGCCTCCGCTCTGGGTATAAATCCTCCTCTCGTTCTGGCCAGGCTCACCACAGCATCCACGCGGTGCTCATAGACCTCAGCTTGGCTTTTGTGGATAAAGCTCTCCTTGCTGTGTCTGGCTGCCGGTATTCCACCGTACAACCAGCCGAGCAGCAGCCCCGTCGCAGCACTCTTCACCACGCCAACCACCTCCTCTGATAACATGCCCTGCTCGCTGCATGGAGAGAACACATCACAATGAGCACAGCGCACAACCACCCCGAAAAAACAACAGCCAAAGCACACAGCCCAGGGGAGGCGAGCCCCCAGGACGTGCAGGACCCCCCGGGGGAGGCGGGCCCTCGGGACGTGCAGAGCCCTCCCATGTTTTTTCTGTAATGTGAAGGACTCACGTTGGCCGTAGCACCGCCTGGACTCGCTCCCATCCTGACCTGGAAATCCAGGGGTCCTTGATACATTCGGGAAGGGGAGGAGCCTGTCCTGTGGAGCTCGTGGGGGTGGAGTCTGACATTGAGGCGTACCCAAGATTCAATGAGGGAAATTCATGGGACAACCTGTAACATATAGAACAATCACGTAATGATCCCGAGCCCCCAAGAAACCTCATTGCGATGATATTTCAGGCGTTTTTCCGAGTTGGCGCCTGAAATGAGGGAGGGGGGGGGTCCTTTGCTTCCCTCTCAAATCGGGAGGAGATATTAGTAAACGAGGCAGTGCTGGAGAGGTCACAGTCTGCCCTTTCCAGCGCTGCCTCTCTTTAACCCCTGAGGTGCCGCTGCATGATCCTGCGCCATATTGTGGACCTCTCCCGGAGGTGGCCTCCCTCCACTCACTGACGTCATTGCGCATGGCATTAGAAATTTAACCCCTAGCTGCCAACGGTTTCCCTATGGTGTAGATACGGGGATCCCAACCCCCCGTATCTCAGGATCGGTGGCAGCTAGAGGTTAATGTTTGGGGGTCATTGGAAAGGTCGGAGCATGACCAGGTTACAAGAAAAATAATGTGTTTTTTGTGCGAATGCAGCGATAGAACCATGTGAATAACGACGCTTCACTAACCATTTATTTCCCGCTTTTAGTTACAATCACATCAGATCTCAGGATAAAGTAACGCGTCGCGGTGATAAAGCGTTTCCCATAGAATAGAAAACCGCGGAGGATAAAATGTGAAGAAAATAACAGCAATCTGGAAACGCACACTTTTTTTCATGTTTTGTTACAGCATTGTGGCAGGACACGGCGTATACACAGAATAACGACATACTAGGAGTCTGCTGGAAATAAGGAGACATACAGGGTTATTCAAAGAGATCCGAATTGCTGGTGAAATGTAACCGAGCAGTGAAATTCAGCGCACGGTTACCTTTCCTGGCCATTCGGCTATCCAGTTGATTACACACAGGGTTATTCAAAGAGATCCGAATGGCTGCCGAAAGGGAACCGAACGCTGAAATTCAGGGTACAGTTACCTTTCCTGGCCATTCGGCTATTCAGAGAGCAGGCAGTTCCCAAATCCTGGCGAATTGCCTGCACATACGGTGCCTGTTCGGCGCCTGTTCGAGGGCAGTGAAATCCCCATAGAGAAGCAATGCTTCGTCTATTCAGAGAACATAAACCAGCAGTGAAAGGTTCCCCTAATGCCCGGCCATTCGGTGGTTTCATTCGACAGGTTTATTCAGGCGAATCCCATAGGCTTCAATGTTAAAAATATTCCCGTTTTAATCCAATATCTAATAAACCGTTTATTATAAAATTCTGCAGTAAAAAGTCTCTTTATAGATTTTAGGGGAATTTTTTTTATCCAATTGTTTTTTTAAATCGTCTTTTCTTGTTTCTGTAACAGCTTTTTATTCTCATTCATTGGATTTTATGTGAATTTCAGACATTTTCACTCAGTTTCTTTGCAAACAGCGTTTCACTTTTCAAACATACGTTTGTTTTTCTCACTCCATTCGTCTGTGGTGTCGGCTTTTTCTGGCGGCTGCTCTGCGCTGTGATCGGCTCCAGCTTGGGTTTCTCCGGCGTGTTCGGCAGGTTTAATCCAGATGTTTTTGCGGGTTTCGGTGTGCCTTCGCCAGGTTTTGCGGTGAGTGTTCGGCAGGTTTGTCGCTGCTTTTCCCTGCACTACGGGGTCCCTGTGGTGCTTGCTGAATACAACGCAGGGTCGCCGAAATGAAATCGCACTGAACTGAAGAGAACGAAAAGTCACCGAACCTGCGGTGACTTTCCAATTCTCTTTGAATAACCCTGATAATGTGTCTGTGTCCTACAATGAAACCTGACTTAAACCAGCGATGAAACATTATGAGCAAAACCGTCACAGTGAGCTCAGCACACGGGGGGGGGGGGGGAATGGCTCAGCAGCGAAAGGGTTAAATACCTGCCTGTGAGGGTGGTTGTCATGGAACGGACATAGCGCTCCCCGCGTCAGACCACGACTTTTATTTCCATGGCGAAAACCACAAAAGACAGACATTTGCTTTGGGGAAGACCTTATGTTCATTTATATTGTGTGGTTTTAGGCCAAGGTCAGACGAAAGCATTTTTAACGTGCGTTTAGCCGCACGAAATCACGGCCGCGCTAGCAGCAAATTACGTCCAATGCCGGGGAACATACGAAGTACGGCCGCACGAAAGTCCGTCCGCGCAACACAAGCGACAAAGGAACGCATTTTTTCTAGAACGTCAAACCGCTAGTACTGACGTACAGAGTGCGCTGCGTCCGCTAGAGGCGTGTTTGCGTGAATTGGAGATGTCAGACGCTGCTAATGTCCGGCCAACATAACGTCCAGACGCAAAAAGGGTTTTATTGATGATCCGTACAAAATCACGGACGAAAAAGCGCATCGTATGACCGCTATCGCGTATTCCGTGAAAAAATACGTCCATTCGTGAAAAAATATGTCCATTCGTTCGAACGTACTTTTTCACGGACAACGCAAAAAATGCGTTAGTCTGACCCTAGTCTTAAAGGTATCGTTGTTGCGGAACCCCTTGCTCAGAGACTGGACTGTATTAACCCCTTGCTCAGAGACTGGACTGTATTAACCCCTTGCTCAGAGACTGGACTGTATTAACCCCTTGCTCAGAGACTGGACTGTATTAACCCCTTGCTCAGAGACTGGACTGTATTAACCCCTTGCTCAGAGACTGGACTGTATTAACCCCTTGCTCAGAGACTGGACTGTATTAACCCCTCGCTCCTCTGCTATTCCCCTCAGTTAAGCTATTTGTCTGTTATTGTTTTAAAGTGGTGTTTTGTGACCCCCCCCCCCCCCTATCAGCACGTAATTAAAATGCCTGTAAACCTGTCCCTTATGCTCGCTGTGTTATCCGACACCAGGGTTAACCTGGGATTGGAAGCATGAGCTGGGTTTGAAACCCCAGCCAATCACAATCCAAGGAGCTAGAAGGGCCAACCAATCCCATTCCTGGAATGCACCTCATTGCCTGTAATGGAGCCATCTGCATAAACTTTAAACGTCTGCGACCCGAAAACTAACTGCTCCAGCTGGGTGATTTCTCAAAGGTGGGGTGATCCTCAGGCGAGCTACTGTTGTGGTGATTTTCAGGAGGGAGCTCCATTGGGAACCCACGTTGCTGAGCCTTTCTTGACCCCAGGAGCTCAGGCAGCCCTGACCATGCGGCATCAGCTGGGAATAAATACTACTGTATATGCTGCCATCCGTGCCCCTACCCCCAGATCTGGGCGCTTTTTGGACTGTGACCCCCTAGGGGCGCGCGCTGTCAAACGGTACCCCTGGAATCCCCCCAAACAAGGACCTGTGCTCTGTATGACTGCAGTTAGTTAATTATAAAAAAGGCACCACCAAATACCGTAGCACTGTACAATGGGAAAGACAGGATAACCAATATACATACAAGTTAAACACATTGAACAGTACCAGAGAAGTCCCTGCTCAAGAGCTTGCACTCGGAGAGGACCGGATGAGGAACAGGCTGAATGGCGGTGCCGAAATGTCTGGGGGGGGGGGAATGTTAACGGTTATTATCTGATTCTGAACCAAATAAAAGCAGGTCATGTGAAATGGCCAGAGAGAATCCTGTTTGAACATACAGCGTGTCTGGTGTCGCATTCAGAAACATAGAAAGTGTCGGCAGATAAGAACCTTTCGGCCCATCTAGTCGCCCAATTACATGGATACTTTACCTGGATTTATCTTTTGTTTAGGATAGCCTTATGCCTATCCCATGCTTGCTTAAATTCAATCACTGTTTTGGCCTCTACCACTTCTACTGGAAGACTGTTCCATGTATCCACCACCCTCTCAGTAAAATAATGCTTCCTGATGTTACTTTTAAACCTTTGCCCCTCTAATCTAAGACTATGTCCTCTTGTTTTGCTACTTTGTTTCCTTTTAAATATACTCCCTCTACCTTGTGGATTCCCTTTACGTATTTAAATGTTTCTATCATATCTCCTCTGTCTCGTCTTTTTTCCAAGCTGTACATGTTAAGATCATTAAGCCTTTCCTGGTAACTTTTCTCCTTCAAGCCGTACACCATTTTAGTAGCCCTTCTCTGAACTCTCTCTAAGATGTCTATATCCTTCTGGAGATACGGTCTCCAGTACTGCACACAGTACTCCAAGTGAGGTCTCACCAGTGCTCTGTACAGTGGCATGAGCACTTCCCTTTTCCTACTGCTAATACCTCTCCCTACACAACCAAGCATTCTGCCAGCATTTCCAAGCATTCTGCCAGCATTTCCTGCTGCTCTATTACATTGACTACTTACCCTTAGATCCTCTGAAATAATAACCCCTAAATCCCAACCCTCAGATGTATCAAATATTCTATATTCATCCCTTGGGTTTTTACGTCCCAGGTGCATTATCTTGCACTTATCCACATTAAAACTCAATTGCCACAACTCCCACCATTTTTTTAGTTTACCTAAATCATTTGTCATTTGGCTGATCCCTCCAGGAACGTCAACCCTGTTGTAAATCTTTGTTTCATCAGCAAAAAGACATACTTTTCCATTAATACCTTCTGCAATATCACTAATAAAAATATTAAAGAGAATGGGTCCAAGTACTGACCCCTGAGGTACCCCACTGGTAACAAGACCTTGCGCCGAATAAACTCCATTTACCACAACCCTCTGTTCCCTGTCACTCAGCCACTGCCTAATCCATTCAACAATATTGGAATCTAAACTCAAAGATTGCAATTTATTGATAAGCTTCTATGCGGAACAGTATCAAAAGCCTTACTGAAATCTAAATAAGCAATGTCTACTGCACCACCTGTGTCTATTATTTTTGTTACCCAATCAAAAAATATCAATAAGATTAGTTTGGCATGATCTCCCTGAGGTAAACCCATGTTGTTTCTGATCCTGTAATCTATGTGTTTTTAGATGTTCACCAATCCTTTCCTTTAACATGGTTTCCATTAATTTCCCCACTACTGACGTAAGACTAACTGGCCTATAGTTCCCCGATTCCTCCCTACTACCCTTCTTGTGAATGGGCACAACATTTGCTAATTTCCAGTCTTCTGGGACGACTCCCGTTAACAAGGATTGGTTAAATAAATCTGTTAATGGTTTTGCTATTACACCACTGAGCTCTTTTAATTACTTAAGTCAATGGGGCCTGATGGGATCCACCCTATTTGTCTTTACTTTAGACAGCTGCTGTAGAACCTCCTCCTCTGTAAACTCATATGTAAATGTCTCTTTAGTGTTCTCTCCTAACTGAGGTCCCTTTCCTTCCTTTTCTTCTGCAAAGACTGAACAAAAATATTCATTGAGGCAGTCAGCGAGACTTTTATCCTCTTCTACATACCTTCCTTCCTTCGTTTTAAATCTAATCCTTGTTTTACTTTTCTTTTCTCGTTTATGTATCTAAAAAATGTTTTGCCCCCTTTTTTTTACTGACTGAGCTATTTTCTCTTCTGCGTGTACTTTGGAAGCTCTTATAAATTGCTTTGCCTCTTTCTGCCTAATCTTATAGGTTTGCCTATCTTCCTCACTCTGAGTTGTTTTATAATTATTGAATGCTATCTTTTTGTTTTTCACTATTTTGGCCACTTCTGCAGAGACCACAGTGGTTTCTTCCCTTTTTTGTTTTTGCTAACAAGCCGAATGCAATTGCCTGTGGCCTTCAATAATGCCTCCTTTAAATAATCCCATTTCTCCTGGACTCCCTTTAAACTCCTCCAGTCTGATAATGACTCCTTCACACAAAATCTCATTTTAGAAAAATCTGTTTTTTAAAGTCTAAAACTTTTGTTTTTGTGTGGTGCGGCTCCATCCCTGTTCTTATATTAAACCACACTGACTGGTGATCACTAGATCCCAAATTTTCACCTACAACAACGTCTGATACCAAACCTCCATTTGTGAGTATTAAATCCAATATGGCCTCTTTACGGGTCGGCTCCTCAACTACTTGTGTTAGAGATAATCCCAGTAGGGAGTTTAGAATATTTGTACTCCTGGTGCACCCAGCTGTTTTGGTTTTCCAGTTCACATCAGGAAGATTAAAGTCCCCCATGATAATAACTTCCCCCTTCATTGCCATTTTGGCTATTTCCTCAAACAGCAGATTATCTAGCTCTTCTACTTGTCCAGGGGGTCTATAGATCACACCTACACGAGCTACTGTATGATTGCCAAATGTTAGTGTAACCCAAACTGACTCTATGTTCACCTCGCTCACTTTTATTTGGTTTGTTTTTTATGTTGCTTTTCACATACAGGGCCACTCCTCCTCCTTTCCTACCTTCTCTGTCTTTTCTATATAAAGAGTACCCCGGTATTGTTATGTCCCAGTTATTTTCAGGGTACCCACTATCACTATCAGAAAGCACAGAGCGGCCCTCTGGAAATCAAAAGAGCCTCTAAGGCAGAGAATCAGAAGCAGGTCGGTCAAGCTGCTTGAGGTGCTGAGGACAGCGCTCCCAGTAGCCGGGCTGACCGCAACGAAGGGGTGTAAGGAGAGCCAGGACAGACGGGAAGTCTCTTCCCGTCACATTGGAGGCAGCGGTGGGATAGAGGCTCTCCAACACTAAGACACCCCGAGATGACAAACTACGCAGCCTGCAAGCGGGACACCCTGAGGGACCTGCTGGAGAGCCGAGAAGGGACCGCCGAATCAAAGGGCAAGGATGCCCTAATCAGCAAGCTGACTCAAATGGACCAAAGACCCCAGTCAGCCCTTTGTGAGGGGTGTCACAAAAACACCACTTTAAAACAAGAACAGACAAATAGCTTAACTGAGGGGAATAGCAGAGGAGCGAGGGGTTAATACAGTCCAGTCTCTGAGCGAGGGGTTAATACAGTCCAGTCTCTGAGCAAGGGGTTAATACAGTCTCTGAGCAAGGGGTTCCGCGACAACAATGCATTTAAAACCACACAATATAAATGAACATAAGGACTTCCCCAAAGCAAATGTCTGTCTTTTGAGGTTTTTGCCACAGTAATAAAAGTCTTGGGGTTTGATGCGGGGAGCGCTATGTCAGTGGACAGGCCTCGAATGTGTGAAAGTAGCAGATTTTGCCCCCCCATCTTTTTATAAAAAAGTCAGACACATTATATGGATATGGGGGGGGGGGCTGTAATGCGGATACATGGGGGGCTGTAATGCGGATACATGGGGGGCTGTAATGCGGATACATGGGGGGGCTGTAATGCGGATACATGGGGGGGCTGTAATGCGGATACATGGGGGGGCTGTAATGCTGATACATGGGGGGGCTGTAATGCTGATACATGGGGGGGGCTGTAATGCTGATACATGGGGGGGGCTGTAATGCTGATACATGGGGGGGCTGTAATGCTGATACATGGGGGGGCTGTAATGCTGATACATGGGGGGCTGTAATGCTGATACATGGGGGGCTGTAATGCTGATACATGGGGGGCTGTAATGCTGATACATGGGGGGCTGTAATGCTGATACATGGGGGGGCTGTAATGCTGATACATGGGGGGCTGTAATGCTGATACATGGGGGGCTGTAATGCTGATACATGGGGGGCTGTAATGCTGATACATGGGGGGGCTGTAATGCTGATACATGGGGGGGGCTGTAATGCTGATACATGGGGGGGCTGTAATGCTGATACATGGGGGGTCTGTAATGCTGATACATGGGGGGTCTGTAATGCTGATACATGGGGGGCTGTAATGCTGATACATGGGGGGCTGTAATGCTGATACATGGGGGGCTGTAATGCTGATACATGGGGGGCTGTAATGCTGATACATGGGGGGCTGTAATGCTGATACATGGGGGGCTGTAATGCTGATACATGGGGGGCTGTAATGCTGATACATGGGGGGCCTGTAATGCTGATACATGGGGGATGTAATGCTGATACATGGGGGGCCTGTAATGCTGATACATGGGGGGCCTGTAATGCTGATACATGGGGGGGGCTGTAATGCTGATACATGGGGGGCCTGTAATGCTGATACATGGGGGCTGTAATGCTGATACATGGGGGGCTGTAATGCTGATACATGGGGGGCCTGTAATGCTGATACATGGGGGGCCTGTAATGCTGATACATGGGGGGCCTGTAATGCTGATACATGGGGGGCCTGTAATGCTGATACATGGGGGGCCTGTAATGCTGATACATGGGGGCCTGTAATGCTGATACATGGGGGGCCTGTAATGCTGATACATGGGGGCCTGTAATGCTGATACATGGGGGCCTGTAATGCTGATACATGGGGGGCCTGTAATGCTGATACATGGGGGGCTGTAATGCTGATACATGGGGGGCCTGTAATGCTGATACATGGGGGGCCTGTAATGCTGATACATGGGGGGCTGTAATGCTGATACATGGGGGGCTGTAATGCTGATACATGGGGGCTGTAATGCTGATACATGGGGGGCTGTAATGCTGATACATGGGGGGCTGTAATGCTGATACATGGGGGGCTGTAATGCTGATACATGGGGGGGCTGTAATGCTGATACATGGGGGGCTGTAATGCTGATACATGGGGGCCTGTAATGCTGATACATGGGGGGCTGTAATGCTGATACATGGGGGGGCTGTAATGCTGATACATGGGGGGCTGTAATGCTGATACATGGGGGGCTGTAATGCTGATACATGGGGGGCTGTAATGCTGATACATGGGGGGCTGTAATGCTGATACATGGGGGGCTGTAATGCTGATACATGGGGGGCTGTAATGCTGATACATGGGGGGGCTGTAATGCTGATACATGGGGGGGGCTGTAATGCTGATACATGGGGGCTGTAATGCTGATACATGGGGGGCTGTAATGCTGATACATGGGGGCCTGTAATGCTGATACATGGGGGGGGCTGTAATGCTGATACATGGGGGGCTGTAATGCTGATACATGGGGGGCTGTAATGCTGATACATGGGGGGCTGTAATGCTGATACATGGGGGGGGCTGTAATGCTGATACATGGGGGGCTGTAATGCTGATACATGGGGGGCTGTAATGCTGATACATGGGGGGCTGTAATGCTGATACATGGGGGGCCTGTAATGCTGATCACATGGGGGGCTGTAATGCTGATACATGGGGGGCTGTAATGCTGATACATGGGGGGCCTGTAATGCTGATACATGGGGGGGGCTGTAATGCTGATACATGGGGGGCTGTAATGCTGATACATGGGGGCTGTAATGCTGATACATGGGGGGCTGTAATGCTGATACATGGGCAATGGCTGATACATGGGGGCTGTAATGCTGATACATGGGGGGCTGTAATGCTGATACATGGGGGGCTGTAATGCTGATACATGGGGGGCTGTAATGCTGATACATGGGGGGCTGTAATGCTGATACATGGGGGGGGCTGTAATGCTGATACATGGGGGGCTGTAATGCTGATACATGGGGGGGCTGTAATGCTGATACATGGGGGGCTGTAATGCTGATACATGGGGCGTGTTAATGCTGATACATGGGGGGGCTGTTGTGAGGTGGAGGGGGGGAGATGAGGAGATGGGGGGGGGGGGAGAGTTTATTGGTCATTTCAGTAAACAATATATCTCTGGCCGCATCCCGGGGACATTGATATAATAATCGGGGGGGGGGGGTCTGAGCTGCCCGACACACAGACCTCTCTACGGGAAGAATCTCTCTCTATTAGAGCAGAATCTCTGTGTATTAGACGCGCGTCTGTATCATTCTCTCACACGCTCAGGTCATACCTCTCTGGAAGCCGCCATCTTTCTGTCAGTGGCAAGCAAGAACCAATCACAGCAAAAGAGCAGAACGCGAGGACGCCATCTTTAATACTGGCAAACTCTACCTTGACGCGATTAATGACACGCCGTCGCTCGGTGATTACATCATCCTCAGAGCGCTATATACTGCTGCTGATTCCCAAGAGAGGTGATTGGTGTGGACTCCCATGATGCTTTGCTGGACTGACAAAAATCTTCACCCCCTGCACATTACTGTGAGTTTTATTGCTGTGGAGCTCTGTGATATTCTCATACACACCGCACATTACTGTGAGTTTTATTGCTGTGGAGCTCTGTGATATTCTCATACACACTGCACATTACTGTGGGTTTTATTGCTGTGGAGCTCTGTGATATTCTCATACACACTGCACATTACTGTGAGTTTTATTGCTGTGGAGCTCTGTGATATTCTCATACACACCGCACATTACTGTGAGTTTTATTGCTGTGGAGCTCTGTGATATTCTCATACACACTGCACATTACTGTGAGTTTTATTGCTGTGGAGCTCTGTGATACTCTCATACACACTGCACATTACTGTGAGTTTTATTGCTGTGGAGCTCTGTGATATTCTCATACACACTGCACATTACTGTGGGTTTTATTGCTGTGGAGCTCTGTGATACGCTCATGAAGTGGAAATAGACTGGAAGATGGCCGCCATTATAGGCCAGGCAACCATCTTGTTCAGAATATTGGTTCTCTTGAAAATAACTAGGTAGGTTTTTAGCTGAAATTAGAATGAGGCTACGCAGTGAGTTAGGAATGTGCTAGATTAGCAGAAAAGCATTTAAAGCTCTGAGAAAGATCTCTGCTGTTCCTGAAACGGAGGAGAGGAGAGAAGTGGATACGTCAAGGTCGTTGGGGCCCGCAGAAATACAAAGGAGTATAGAGATCAGACCAGGTGCCATCTGTAACAAATAATTGAAGACACTAGGGAACCAGGCGCAGCCCGGAACAGTAAGAGCAACTAATCATGATTTATTGAAACTAACACAAAGTTTGCCAATTTACGGCCAATTAATGAAATGTCTTTTGTATTAGACTAAGGGAGGTATTAACCCACGTGGGGTGGGAGAGTGTAACCGGGAGGTGGGCTAATTGGGATGTACCTAATTATGTATTTGGGGTATAAAACCTCAGGACACTATAATCGAGGCTCAGTCTTTGCGATTCAATCCTGTCTGAGCATTCTGTGACGTCACAATAAAAGTTTGCCTTTCCTGAAGAGACTCGTGTTCAGACAATCCTTGCTCGTGTCCGGTCCGCCCTCGTCCCGAGTGAACCAAGTGGATTCCGGTTACACTCATACACACTGCACATTACTGTGAGGTTTATTGCTGTGGAGCTCTGATACGCTCATACACACTGCACATTACTGTGGGTTTTATTGCTGTGGAACTCTGTGATATTCTCATACACACTGCACATTACTGTGGGTTTTATTGCTGTGGAGCTCTGTGATATTCTCATACACACTGCACATTACTGTGAGTTTTATTGCTGTGGAGGGTTACAGTGTTGTGGTTTCCGGTCTGGGGGTTCGGTTCTCTGGTTGCAGGGTTTATCGCTCCACTCTCGGCCCACACAGATAAATCTTGTGGTAAAGCTCTGGTTTTGTATAAAAGGTTTATTGTTTTAGTGTAGAAAACATTTCATGGTGAAGCACTTTTTTTTTTGAGACATGGTGTGAAATCACCCTCAGCCAGAAGAACCCCCCCCCCCACCCCATTCCGGACATTAGTTTGATACCTCCTTTACCACTCACACTGGCAATGACTTCCATGTGCTGGTGTCTATGTGTGTGGCTTCTTTTAGGAGTGTAAAGCAGTGGCCGCCCCCCCCCCGGGTTATCTGTGTGCGAGTTGGATGGGATGGGGCAGAGGCAGGCTGAGGGTCAGGACGGGCCGTGCTGGGGTGATGAGCAGGTCCTTGTAAACATGGAGGAGGTATAGAGTAGCTGCTTTGATGGAAATCCATCCAGTCATGGTGACCTGGGCTGGGGAAAGGTCATAGTTCACGGTGAGGTGGCCCCGGGCTCAGCTCTCTGTATTCCGTCCTGTGTCGGACTCTGTATCTCAGCAGCTTGGCGTAAGCGATGAGCAGTGATCTCCAGTAACCCGACACGTCCTCCATCCACAGGTGCTGCGCGATGAAACTCCGCCCCCTGGCAGGGAAAAAGACACACCCTATCAGGACAGCGAGAGGGGGAGGAGACATGGCAAAACACAAGGGTGTGGATACCGTGAAGGGCAGGGGCTGACGAGGGAGACGCGGCGAAACGCGCAGGGAGGGAGACGCGGCGAAACGCGCAGAAAGAGATTACTACGTATATTGGACAGGAAACACAGCTATGTGCACGGGGAGGGATAGTGACGTGCATGTAGGGGGCGGGGGGATATAGCGAAATGCACAGGAAGGAAGAGATGGCAAAGTGCGTGGGATGGAGGGGTGGGTCAGTGTAAGTGCGTGGAGAGGTGCAGGGATGGAGATACTGACTCCCATGAGGGGAGATGTTGAGGAATCGGGAGGTCACGGGGGGGGGGGGGCTTTTACCTTTCTGCAATTTTCTTTGCTTCCTCATCATTCTCTGTCACGAACTGCAGAAGCTCCCTATGGAGAAAGAGCGCGGACACACGTTGAAAGGAATTTGAAATATGATAGGTAATTCACTTTATACATATTTCTATATTCTTGTAATATTTGATAGCTATATAAATATATAGGACCTGAATGAACTGCTCTGCAAAGACGTAATTTTGTTCATTGAGATAATACTGAGTTTGGTCTTTCTCTTGGCTTCCTGTTTTTTACCGATGAGAGCAGATTTTCTATTCATCCCCACTTCCTCTTGAGACTAGTCGAGAAGGCTGGCCGAGAGGAAGGGAGGGATACAGCTGTTTGTTAGTACATCCTATGGAACATTCTTGCCCAAAAGCAGGATATAGCTGTGTGACGTCAATTTAGTCTTGCCTACTGGGCAAGGACAGGAAATGTTTGTGTAAGTCTAGGTTATTGCCCAAAGTAGAAAAAACATGTTTCTATATTACTGACGTATTGATTCTTTATTGGTTTGTAATCCATGAATTTGTGACACTCCCATTTTAACAAAACTGACTGATCTGTTTGAAACTTGCCAGAATAATACCAATATCCAAGACAGAATTTGTGTCTGGTCTTTATTCTCACTCGAGTTCTGTTTCCTGTATGATCTCTGGGTCTGGTGACGAAGCAGCTATCTTTCCCATCACTGGAGCCTGGCCATTCCTGTGATGCTTTTGCAGTGATACATTTCAATTTGGTATCAGAAGTGCGGATTTGAAATAATCAACTTGTCGTGGGGAGTATGGGTTTACATATTTATTTTATTAATATTTATTGAACCTAATGTTCATCATAGGCAACTTGCTTGTTCAAATTTTCGAATTGGCATTATTTGATTTGATAGTGCAAGAGCTTCTTTTGAATGATATGAATGATTTGAGTGATGGTGAAAAATAGGATTTTTTACAATCGGTCTGGGTAAATTGTATAGTGATCCTTTCTCTTTGTTTTACTTGATCAATTGTTGGATGTCCCCGCTGTTAGTGACTCACATTTGAATTGTGTTGTAAAGAGTATTATATTGTAAAGATTAATACCTTTAAGTTTCCCACCCCTGGGAATTGGGTTCCTATTTACCTGACCACTTGTTATGTCCTATTTGTGCGTGTTCTCCCTGATAGTGTAGCTAAAAAGATTTTTAAATAGAATGGAGATTGCTGTTTTGTGATTTGGCTCAGTGAGAATAAAGGAAACTGCGCATTTTTGCGACCCTTTCCATCTCACCCTTTTAATTGCGCTGGCCCTTCTCCTTCCCCCCTCCACCGCACTTTTTTTTTTTGTGATATGGGTGCCAAAAAATCCTCCCATATAGATCCAAAAACAACGGGCAAATTAGTTAAGCACTTCAATAAGAAGTTAATGCCCCAAAATGGCCCTGCTGAAACGCCCGCCGATTTTGTACAACGTGTTGCTGGTGGATATTTTACCACGCCCTTTATAGATTGTCTTGCTGGTTGGACTATAGCCCTGCATTCTTTTGATCCATTCCCAAATTCAGGAAGCTTCTCTTCCTATCATATGTCCATGATAAAAGGCTTATGTTTTGGTGACCAAAAAGCTTTCCCATATTTCCAACCTGACCCAAATTGGGATAAGAAATATATGAAAAAATGTGGTAAAGTGTGGATTCACTTGTCCTCTTCATATAACCCCATTTCTAAAACTCCTAAAGATGTATCTTGGTCCATAGATAGTCCCCCACCTTACAATTCCTCTCCTCCTGCCCTTTCACAACCTACTCCCAAACCCTCTTCCCTTTAGCCCAGCCTTGACCCGAAGACTTTGGCAGCTGTGATTACAACTATTGAAACCACTACTAATCCCCTGCCTTCCCCCGAAGCCCTAACACAAAATATAGGTGTCTTAGGTGCTATCGTAGGAGTACCCCATGTTGAAACAGAATCTGACACAGAACAAGATGAAACCCTTGAATCCAGCACATATGATTGGCAAAATAAAACCCCTATGTCTAAATTCAGTACATCCTCATTTGTATCCACTTCCAAACCCAACTGTGATACTCTCCCCAAATGCAATTTTTTATTGACCAATTTGAACCCCAACTTCAGATCATACTAACTAGGACCCAATCTGGCAAAACTATCAAACCCCCAGCTAGATATCAGATGCCCTATTTAATCGCAGGAAATAATGTCGTTATGCTCCCTGATATAGGAACCTTAAATTCTATAATTAAGGGTTCTCCTAGTCCCCGAATTTCCCCGACAGCGACAACACAATATCTTAAACGGGCGACCCGAGGATTGCAATTAACTCAGGAAGATTACAAGTTGATCATTAACGGTGTCATGGGATATGCTGATGACACTGGTTTTGATTGGACTCGTGTTCGCTCACTTCAACCCCCCATGTTCCTCTAATGGGTGCCCCTATTACACCCCAAAATTTGCCTTTACAAACATCGGTCCAGATTGATGATATGTGGACAGAAGTTTGTGATGAATGGACTCGTAATTATGGAGCTCGACGTTCTATGGTCGCAGCCATTGCATGCAAACAAAATGCCAAAGAATCTGTCACCGAATTCGTCCACAAGTTCCATAAGAACTGGAAGGAGGATGCCGGCATGACATTAGATGGAGATATGGGTCTCCTCTACACTCAAACTCTCATGGGTAATCTCAGAGATGATACCCAGAGAATTGCTAAACAGCTGATTGATAACTGGCCAACTGTGGTACCTATTGATCTTAATAGGCTCCTTGTTAAAGATTCTGCTGGTTGCTTTGACCTGCAGCATTCTAAATATATGTTAGCTTTTTTTAATAGTCCTTCAGGTCCCCCAGGTAATACTTGTCCTCGCCCTAAACGGACTTATTATCGTCCTCAACACCCCACACGTACCCTAGGTACTTGTTTCATTTGTGGTGATCCAACTCACTGGCGTAATGAATGCCCTCATAATCCCAGGAACATTGGCAATACTGCTATGAACCCCCAGCCACGTTCTCCAACAAGCAATGCTGTTACCTCTCCTAACAATGCCTGTGATCCACCTCGTCAGAAGATTGATTGGCAAAATCAAAAATGCATGATGTGGCCCAGAGGCATGCTCCATCTCATGTGTTCAGGTTTCAGAAACAGTTGACCATTTGCCCCTAGTGATCCCTAATTTTGAGGATCATGCAACCCCATTCCTTGTGGATACGGGTGCTACGAATTCGACTTTGACAATAGAGTGGTGCTTGTGGTCAATTAAACCTGCTGAGACGCCATCTTTGGAGATTAATGGAGTCCTAACAGAAACGTTTGTCACCCCACCCATTGCTATTTCTTCAAATTCTTCTCCTGCCTCTGTTTCATTCTTTTCATGTTCTCCCTACCTGTCCTGTTAATTTGCTAGGCAGAGATTTGCTTTCTTTGCTTGCTGTGTCTATTGTCTGCATGCCAACTGGATCTTTACATGTGGATTCACCATTTTTTTCTATTGAAGCTGCTCCCAGCACACTTCATCCTCCATCAGCCCCTCCTCCCTGTTCTCCCCCTCGCTCTTCCTCCTATTCCTTCTCTCCTCTTCACTGTGCTTTCCTTTCAGCACCTGATCTCGAATTGTGTGTACATCCGGATGTATGGGCAATTGACGAATATGATGTGGGTTCAATCTCCTGCACACCATATTCTGCAAAATTAAAAGCATCTGCTACTCCTGTCTATCACAAGCAATATAATCTGTCACCTGCTAAAGTTGAAGGAATACGGGAATTCATTCACCGCTTCCTTGCTACTGGCATTCTGCGTCCCATTGTAAGTTTGTACAACACTCCTGTAAATCCTGTGCCTAAACGAGATGGATATCGCTTTACTCAGGATTTCAGATCTCTCAATGAAATCATAATTCCTATTTCTCCAATTGTACCTGACCTACCAACCCTTCTCACCTCCTTACCCCCAAACTCCACACATTTTACAGTCATAGACCTAAAAAATGCCTTTTTTTCTGTCCCAGTACATCCAGATACACAACACCTTTTGGCCTTTATGTTTGACGGATCCCAGTTTTCTTGGTCAGTTTTACCTATGGGATTTATTGATAGTCCCTCGATTTTTGCACGCGCACTGCGCAAGACTCTGTTGAGTTACAGTCCGCCGGAAGGCTCCACCTTACTACAGTATGTGGATGACCTCCTCCTTTGTAGCCCCAGCCAAGCTGCATGTCACACTGACTCTGTTGCTCTCCTGAACCACCTACACTCAGAAGGCCACAAGGTGTCCAGAAAAAAGATGCAATTTTGCTCCACCTCTGTTGAATATTTGGGTTTCGTTCTCACTCAGGGATCTCGTGTCCTCTCACTGTCCCGCATTCAGAGCCTGCTCCAGCTCAAGCGTCCTGTCTCCAAAACAGACATGTTGTCCTTTCTAGGGATGGTAAATTTTTGTCGTCACTGGATACCAGACTGTTCCTATTATGACTCTGTTCTTCGTGCGTCTGCTGCGCGCACAGCTCCGGACCAAATTGTTTGGTCTCCGGACATGGTGTCTGCCTTTGATACGTTAAAAGAACTGTTGGCTACTGCACCAGCACTGGGGCTACCGAACTATAAACTGCCTTTCCACCTCTACTGTAGGGAGGATGGGCGCACAATGGTGGCTGTTCTTGCACAGGTCCACGGGGGGGCGCTGCGTCCAAAAACTGCATTTTTGTCAAAAGTCCTGCCACCTGTTGTTCAGGGAATGCCAAATTGTCTCCACTCCCTGGCTGCCTGTGCCATGGCTGTGGAAACAGTTCAGTCCTTAACCCTAGGTACTGACACGATTCTCCATACACAACACAATGTCTTGCATGTACTTCGTAACCTTTCTACCCAGCACATTTCTTCCCAACGTTTGTCTGGTTATGAAACTGTACTAACTTCCACCTCCAATTTGTCTGTCAAATACTCTTCTGTTACTTCTGCTGTTCTTAACACTCTTCTGCGTCTACGTGAAGACCATGAGGAGCCTCGCGAATTACATGATTATCTTCCGCTCATTCAACTAACAACCTCTCCTAGATCTGATCTTTCTGACACTCCTCTAGAAGGTCCTGATATTCGTCATATCTTTGTTGATGGCTCCTGTTCTCGTTCTTCTGATTCACAGAAACTGACTGGTTATGCTGTGGTTGAATTGCCTGACATTGTGCAGGAATCTGCTTCCATTCCTTCAAACTCTTCGCAAGCTGCGGAACGTTTTGCTTTAACAGCTGCATGTAAACTTTTTAAAGATCTCCCTGTCACCATTTATACTGACTCTCGTTATGCATTTGGTGTTGTGCATGATTTTGGTGCACTATGGCATCGCCGTGGTTTTACTACGGCTGATGGTCATCCTATTTCTCATTCTGATCTGATTTCTGATCTCCTGTCTGCTATTCTATTACCTTCTCGTCTTGCTGTTGTCAAATGCAAAGGTCATGATCCTGTTGACTCTTTTGTTTCTCGTGGCAATCACTTTGCTGATGCTACGTCTAAAGCTGCTGCTCTTTCATCTCCTACCATTTCTCTTGTTCTTCACCCTCCAATTGTCACCTGCTACCTTTCTCCTTTTCTGCTACCCCAGAAAAAAGTGCTTAAAGAACTCCAGGCAGGTGCTACTGAAGCTGATGTTTATCATTGGGCCTCAGAAGGCCTTGTGAAGTCTCAAGAAATTCCGCCTGATGTTAGAATTTATGAGAAAGGAGGGAGAGTGGGCCTACCTGCTGCAGCAGCGCCAATCTTTATTTTTTCCTTTCACGGTCCTGGCCACAGATCTCCCAAACTCACATACAGCGAAATGGCTAAACATTTTTCTGTTTGTAATCTTAAGGCTATGATTAATTCCCAACTTTCTCGTTGCCTTATATGTGCCAGAAATAATACACATGGCCCAAAAAGTAAAACTCAACACCTACCGCCAGCTAATGGTCCATTCCAGGAACTCCAAATTGATTTTACACACATGCCCACTGCAAAAGGTAACCTGAAATACCTTCTGGTAATAGTTGACAAGTTTTCTAGATGGCCTGAAGCCATTTCTACTGCAAGAGAAAATGCCAGAACTGTTGCCAAAATTCTTTGTAAAGAATTAATACCCAGATATGGCTGCCCCATATCTATGGATTCAGATAATGGTCCTGCCTTTACCTCCAAGATCACACAGGAATTGGTAAAATTAATGGTCATTCAATGAAAGTTTCACTGTCCATACCATGCGGAAAGTTCCGGAATCGTAGAACGGCAAAATAGAAATATAAAAAATAAACTTAGAAAAGCTACTGCGGGTACCTTCAAGAACTGGCCGGATTACTTCCAGCCATTCTTGCAGAAATAAGAATGACCACCTATTCTGTCACTGGTCTCTCCCCCTTTGAAGTTCTCATGGGAAGACCCTTTCCTACCCCATGGATTCCTAAGCAAGGTCCCCTGGTAATGTTAGCAGGTGATCTGGATGAATTTAGGGAAGCATATGTTACTCAGTTGCTTAAAACATTGTATGATTTCCATAGAACGGTCTCCTGCTCTTTTCCGCCTCTCTCCACAGATCCTACTCACCGTTTCGTTCCAGGAGATCGAGTGCTCGTGAAGGCCCTGCATCGTCACAAAACCATTGATCCACCATATGGAGAACCGACTACCGTCCTTGCTGCCACCAGAACCGCCGTGCTGACTGATGAATCACCTTCCTGGATCCATGCATCAAGGATAAAGAAAGCACCATTCATCCCTGATGACTTCATTCCTGATCCACCTGTGACCTCAACCCCAGACGTGGAATCGCTGACCCCTGCTTCTAGATGACCTCCTCGTATGGCGTATCCCGCTGATGAATCTGGAGTGTGGGCCTCAGCATTTGTAAGCCCCTGCTAACCTGTTGGCTGGTTTCCCAGCTGAAGAATTGTTCCCCCCCCCAATTTATTTTTTATGCCTATTAACTTTCCTATTTAACCTGAAGAATAGTACCTTTTTTCCTCATTTACACGAACTGTTTATTTTTTGATGAACTTTCCTTTTTTACTGTATTAACTCTGATTTTACACTTGCAGTGTCTATTGCTAGAACTACTACCAAGATGTTTTGCTCTTTTTCCAAGAACTGTTGTATTTTTGTTGGTTCGCTTTTAATCATTATGATTTCATCATACTTACTGGTAGTTCGTGTTACTATCAATGTTTTTGGGAAGATATTGTAGGTCTCCACAATATCTCCTTTGCTCGTCCCCCAGTTCTTAATATGCGTTTGAAAAGAGACTTGCATCGACCTAATAACTATGCATATGCTGCTCAGACTATATATGAACTTTCAGGTTTCAACAAGTCCTGCTGGATATGTATGGCCAAACCGACTAGTTCTAAATATGGTATACCGTATGAAGGAGTTGCTTTGAATCTTAGTCTTTTTGATGATGATTTGTTTACACTGCCTACTTTTTCTAAAACTACTAACAATCCAGGTGCCACTTTTATACGTGCTCCCCTCTTACAGGAACATTGTGGTACTGCAGTGATACGAATGAGATTTAACATTACTGGTAGAATGCCTTCACCAGAACCTAACAGAAAGGAACCTCCTTGCCAGGTTATAATGGATCATATGTATGTCCCTAATAATTCTGAGATGAATCTACAACCCACTTTTCGTGTTTCCTTTCTTTACAGTAATAGTTCTTCTTCCCGGTTCAGCACCCCTTGGCATTCTAAGTCAGTGTCCCCCCCCCTTTGTTCTAACCCAGGTATACCAGATAAATGTGTAAGTTTATGGCAATGGATGGATAAAACTTTCCCTGTAAGTGTTGGCAACGCCAACTATGCTGATTTCATGTTTGGATGTATTATCGCATCCCAAATTAATGCTACCCATGTTTTCTTTAAAAATACTGTGTGGAATGTAGCATCTTTTGGGAAACTTAACTTACATGATTCCAACAGTCCAAAAGATTGGACCTTGCAAGTGGAAGATGGCACATACTCTAGTGTGATAATGGTTGCAACATATTATATTGATGCTTATGCTACCTTGCCCCTTAACCCCCCTTTTTACTGGTTATGTGGTAAATGGGCATATTTGGTAATACCAAGAACTTATGTTGGTGAATGTGTTTTGGGTCTTATTGGTCCATCTCATACTATTCACCCTTATGTTCTGTCTGGTATGCGCATTGACCTACATAACACTGTACATCGCTCTCGTCGCTCCTCCATATCGGTCAAAACCTCTGAGGCAGAGCGATTTGGTGGGATCTTGCTACCCGCATATGGTGTTGCTCGTTTGTATTCTAAAATGAACCTTTTTGTAGACTTAGTTGATGACATGTTTAATCACACTACACATGCTCTAGCAGTTCTTTCTGCGGAGCAACGTCAGATTAGAGATGCAGTAATTCAGAATCGTATGGCCCTTGATTATTTGTTAATGAAGGAGGGTGGTGTATGTGGTCTTCTTAATTTGACCCATTGTTGTTTTCACATTGATGACATTTCAGGTGAAGTTTCTCAAGATATACATGATATTGAGGAAATTCAAACCCAACTCAGGAAAGTATCAAGTCCCTTAGATGGATTTGATTGGACCTTTGGCTTTAGTTCTATTTTTGGTAGCCTAGGTTCAACTATTTTACATGGTTTAATGTATCTCGTTATGATTATTCTTGTTATTGCCATTTTTTACAAGTTGCTGATGCTGTGCCTTGAGAAATGTTGCGTTTCTAAATCACCTACGATGCCAGCCTATCCTATACTTCCACCCCCACCTACTTTGATTCCTTTTCAACATTCCCCTCTTATGAGTAATTACTAATCTCTTTTTCTTTTTTTCTTTCTACGTATTGGAATGATTTATATGTATAATGTGATGACAATGTGACCCCAATTGTAATAGGTTCACTAGTTTAGTTTTCTTTTTTAATTAATGATCATGGGATTTGTGATCAAAAGAAGAATTGAAAGGAATTTGAAATATGATAGGTAATTCACTGTATACATATTTCTATATTCTTGTAATAATTGATAGCTATATAAATATATAGGGCCTGAATGACTGCTCTGCAAAGACGTAATTTTAATACAAGGACTCAGAGGCTCCTATTGCAGTCTCTTTTTCTTGCTTTAATAACAGCAGCAAGTAATAATGTCAAAAATGTAACAGACATTAAGAAAAAACATACTCTAACAATGGTATCTACTAACCCCCCTGTCCCATCAGTATAGTCCATTGCTCCATGCCAGCCATATGTAGGACCGAGCTCCCGCCATTTCTCCCTCTTTTTCTTGCTGCTCAGACAGATAAGTAGTGGTTTTCATTATTAGTCCGATTTTGGGTGTAAATTTTATTTATTGTATTACATGTTTTCCGGTTGCCTGGCTTCAACCAAGGCTTCCGGAGTAGAGTTGAGAGGTTTGGCGGCTTTTTCGCGGCAGCGGGAGGTCCGCCAACCCCTCTCTTAAGTTTCTGTCAGGCCGCTTTCGTCAAGCCAGGGGTTTGTTTATCTGACGGCCCGCGGCCATTACCAGGAGGCGGGGCGCATGCGCAGTGTCTTGGTGCGCGTCCCACTCATCGCTTGCGGCGGTGGCTAAGAGGCGGGGCGCAGGCGCATCATCTTCGCACGGTTTCTCCACTCGCCTCGCGCTTCCTCACACGATCTACAGCATGCCACTTACCAAGAGCAATCCGCAAACAACCTCGAGAGGGTCTTCCCCTACCAGAGATTCGGAATCCGACGACAGCACAGTCCATATGGCGGAACTATATGCTAAAGCAGGTATCAATCCCCCCAGCCTTACCACCGCAGACCCTGCAATGTCTGACCCTAATAGATCCCTGGGGCCACAGATTCAGGCATCTATAGAGACAGCTATGTTTAAGGCAGTTTCTTCTTTATCAGACTCGTTCACTCAGTCATTAAAAAACGCTTTAACCGAGGCCAGAAATGAGATTAATCCGGTTAATCCGGTTACTGATATGGGCACATCCCTCACTGCTGTGAAGCCCACTGCTCCTTCCTTGGTCACCGCAATGGGGAAAAAGCCCGTTCATGATAAAAAGCGCAGAGCTGGAGGGGCTGGCATCCCCACAACAATGCCCGGGGAAATCATGTCAGGGGCACAAGTATCCAAAAACCGCTCACATAAATCACACCATACGGTGATTGACACCCCTAAAAGGGTTAAAGCTTCTGATTCCTCTAGGGCTGTAGCTCGCCCAAGCACATCCCGTGAGCAGGAAATTTTCTCAGATGAAGAAAGTCAGAAGCAAGATGAGCCAGAGGTTTACGCCTCGGATGAAGATTTTAATGATCATATAGTACCCCCTAATCCAAGTTCGGACCAGCTTGGTCCTATTTATGACCCACTGGGTAACCCTATGTTTACCCCAGAAGAACTAACACACCCCAGATCAGCGGAATGGACTCCCATTCCTCACGTAGAGGCTTGGGTGGACGCCCGGGTGCGTAGACCTTTGGATAAGGTCACTAGGAATCGCATGAAATCTGAGTGCCCTCGACCCTCTACTGGGGGGAAAACATGCATGACCCCCGAAGTGGACCAGAAATTTATAAAGTTTGTTGAACCTAAGGGCTGGTCGCAAAAGCGGGGCATTGACCTGGCATTTAGAAACTGCCAAGATAAATTGCTGGATTCCACTGGTGAAATTACTAGATGTTGCCGAACAGGCAAAGTTGACCGATTCAACGCTCGACCCCTATGATGTGTCCAATTGGGCACAAAGGGCACTTAGTTTTATTGGGAACACCAACGCGGCGCTGGCCGCAGAACGAAGAAAATGTATCCTACTAAAAATGGATTCCCAACTCGCTGGAGTTGCGGATAACGAGCTGGGAGCCAAAGCCCAAGGTAATCTATTCATCCCTGGTTTCCTAAAAGACATGTCAGAATACACTGGGGCATTTACAACAATGGAAAAGGTCACAACCTCTATCAAAAAAGTCTTCACTGCGGGGGTTTTTGCACAGGCCGGTAGGGGCAGGGGCCGCGCTGCCGGCCGTGCAAGGGCAGGTATATCCCACCCATTCACAGGCTCCGTTAACTATGGCAATCCCCAACCAGACACAAGAGTGTCCCAGTTCTTCCCCTCTCGTTCCAGTCCCTGGCGCAGCAGGGGATTCAGAAGCTTCAGAGGAGGTCGAGGATACCGGCATTTCCGATCCCCAGGTAAGGAACATGTTGATACATCACTCTATGGTTTCGGTGGGGGGTCGTTTGTCTCTACATTTAAAGCAGTGGCGCTCCCTCACGACAGATCTATGGATATTGTGCACTGTTCAAGGGTTTACCATAGATTTCATCTCAAGTCCCGCGCAGCAATCCTACCCCCCTCCACTAGTGTTCTCAGCAGAAGACGCGGCACTGGTGGAGGAAGAGATTACCGACCTGATACAAAAGAGAGCCAAAGAACGATCCCCGATGGGACAAATAAATTTTCTAGGCAACCTATTTCTTGTTTCCAAAAAGGGCGGCGGGAGACGTCCTGTACTCAATTTAAAGGAACTAAACCTGCACATACAGTACAATCATTTTCAGATGGAAGGTTTGCATCTGCTCAGAGACATTCTCCAGCCAAACGATTGGATGGCAAAAATAGACCTGAAGGACGCCTATTTGACGGTTCTGATGGGGGAGGAATCCAGGGAATTCCTCTGCTTCCAATGGAACGCGACAATTTGGCGATTCCGTTCCTTGCCGTTCGGACTGTCTTCAGCTCCCTGGTGTTTCACCAAACTCCTGAAGCCGGTGGTGAGTCGACTCTGGTCACAGGGTGTGCGTCTGATCATTTACCTGGACGACATCCTGCTATTGGGGGAGTCGGAATTAGTTCTGCGGTCCAGTCTATCCCAGACCGTGTCTCTGCTACAGAACTTGGGATTCTTGGTGAATCTGGAAAAGTCGGTGCTTTGTCCGGTACGCTCAATAGAATTCCTGGGTTTTGTGATCCAACCAGTTTCTATGACTATGTTCCTTCCGGAACAGAAGTGCAAATCCATTCTCAAGGAAGTGCGGGTTCTTCTCTCCTCAGTCTCCCCGACATTACGAGAGATATCGCGCATCATAGGAGTGCTAGCAGCCTCCAGGTTAGGAGTTCACCCAGCCCCCCTCCACTATCGGGCCCTCCAACGCCTGATGGCCCATTTCCTAAAACGGGGGAATACCTATTCCGACAGGGTGACTTTGTCAGTTGCGGCACGGGAAGATCTCCATTGGTGGTTGGAGAACATCCGGCCCTGCAACGGCAGGTCTGTCAAGACGCCTCCCCCGTCGCTCACGATAGATTCCAATGCGTGTCTGGCAGGATGGGGGGCAGGTGCGGAGACTAGTTGACAGGGGGGCCCGTGGTCGGAACAGGAGACTCGCTTTCACATCAACGGTCTAGAATTGTTAGCGGGCATGTTTGCCCTTCAGAGTTTTCTGAAACGGTAGACGGATACGTCCGTGCTTCTGCGCATGGACAACTTCCCAGCCGTTCGCTACATCAATTCTATGGGGGGTCCCCGCTCCATTCTGTTGACAACCATGGCGACCCGTCTATGGGACTGGTGTTTCCATCATCGTATTGTAGTTCAAGCTCAGTTTATTCCAGGCGTCTCGAATCTCCTGGCCGATTGGAGTTCGAGGCACACGGAAGACTCAGGGGATTGGCGGTTACACTCAATCTTTTCGGCCATAGAGGACATGTGGGGTCCTTTTCAGATCGATCTGTACATGGAGAGCCTTTTCCCGGTACAATGCCTTAAAGTCTATGAGTTGCGTACGGTGTTATTACGATCGGAGGGATTGTCCCCACTTTTTGTTTCATTCAAATTCCCCCATAAGCCGGTCGGTTCCACTACATTGGCGCGTTGGCTCAAATGGCTCTTGGTTTTGTCTGGGGTTGATGTTTCAGTTTTTGGGGCTCATTCTATACGCAGCGCGTCGGCTTCGGCGGCTTTGGAGGCCGGATGTCGTTTGGAGGATCTGCTTAAGTCCGCAGACTGGTTTCGCGAGACCACTTTTCGAACTTTTTACTTCAAACCGATCGTTCATTGGTCGTCCGCTCTTATGGACCAGCTTTGAACTTGCAATAGGAGCCTCTGAGTCCTTGGCTAAATTCTATAATTTTAATACAAGTATGAAGATAAGTTAGAATTTTAATAAAAGGACTCAGAGGGGACGGGGATGTGATGGGGGTTGGGGGGGTGGAGGGGATGAGGATGAAGGGAAGGGGGGGTGGAAGGGTGATGAGGGGGCTGTTAATGAATGTTTTGGTCACATGTCCAGGTAAAATCTGTTTAATAAAAGGTCATTCCCTCCTGCTTTACCCCAACATGGAGTCACGTGGTGTGTCTGGGGAAACCCTGCTGGGATCCCGCGGGATGCCTAGGCCATGCAAGTAGACCAGCCGACTCGGTGTAGAGGCGCTTCTTGGGTTCGGAGCTCCGTTACACATGTGATAATGAGGGGAACATGGCCGGCAGGTTTCACTGACGTTACCTTATATCGCTCAGGTCCTGGCTCACAGGGATATAGTGCAGCCACGGCTCCAGGCGATGGTAGAAGAATTCCTGCCAGTCCTTCCCCACGTGGAAAACCAGCGAACCGCAAAGGAAGAGGTGCTTCAAGCGGAAACTGGCGGCCACTCCACGGAAATTAAACAGGTACCTGGAACACAGAGCACACGCAGGGGTCACGGGATAACACGGAGCGCACACGCAGGGGTCACGGGATAACACGCAGGGGTCACGGGATAAAAAGGAGAGCACATGCAGGGGTCACGGGATAACACGGAGAGCACATGGGGTCACGGGATAACACGGAGAGCACACGGGGTCACGGGATAACACGGAGAGCACACGCAGGGGTCATGGGTTATACACGGAGAGCACACGCAGGGGTCACGGGTTAAAACCGAGAGCACACGCAGGGGTCACGGGATAACACGGGGTCACGGGATAACACGGAGAGCACACAGGGTCACGGGATAACACGGAGAGCACACGGGGTCACGGGATAACACGGAGCACACGGGGTCACGGGATAACACGGAGAGCACACGGGGTCACGGGATAACACAGAGCACACGGGGCCACGGGATAACACAGAGCACACGAGGTCACGGGATAACACGGAGAGCACACGAGGTCATGGGATAACACGGAGAGCACACGGGATAACACGGAGAGCACACGGGGTCACGGGATAACACGGAAAGCACACAGGGTCACGGGATAACACGGAAAGCACACGCAAGGGTCACGGGATAACACAGAGCACACGCAGGGGTCACGGGTTAACACGAAGAGCACACAGGGTCACGGGATAACACGGAGAGCACACGGGTCACGGGATAACACGGGGTCACGGGATAACACGGAGCACACGGGGTCACGGGATAACACGGAGAGCACACGGGGTAATGGGTTAACACAGAGCACACAGGGTCACGGGATAACACAGAGCACACAGGGTCACGGGATAACACGGAGAGCACACGGGGTCACGGGATAACACTGAGAGCACACAGGGTCACGGGATAACACGGAGAGCACACGGGTCACGGGATAACACAGAGCACACAGGGTCACGGGATAACACGGGGTCACGGGATAACACGGGGTCACGGGATAACACGGGGTCACGGGAAACACGGAGCACACGCGGTCACGGGATAACACAGAGCACACAGGGTCACGGGATAACACGGAGAGCACACAGGGTCACGGGATAACACGGAGAGCACACGGGGTCACGGGATAACACGGGGTCACGGGATAACACTGAGCACACGGGGTCACGGGATAACAGAGCACACAGGGTCACGGGATAACACGGAGAGCACACGGGGTCACGGGATAACACGGAGAGCACACGGGGTCACGGGATAACACGGAGAGCACACGGGGTCACGGGATAACACGGAGAGCACACGGGGTCACGGGATAACACGGAGAGCACACGGGGTCACGGGATAACACGGAGAGCACACGGGGTCACGGGATAACACGGAGAGCACACGGGGTCACGGGATAACACGGAGAGCACACGGGGTCACGGGATAACACGGAGAGCACACGGGGTCACGGGATAACACGGAGAGCACACGGGGTCACGGGATAACACGGAGAGCACACGGGGTCACGGGATAACACGGAGAGCACACGGGGTCACGGGATAACACGGAGAGCACACGGGGTCACGGGATAACACGGAGAGCACACGGGGTCACGGGATAACACGGAGAGCACACGGGGTCACGGGATAACACGGAGCGCACAGGGGTCACGGGATAACACGGAGGCACACGGGGTCACGGGATAACACGGAGAGCACACGGGGTCACGGGATAACACGGAGAGCACACGGGGTCACGGGATAACACGGAGAGCACACGGGGTCACGGGATAACACGGAGAGCACAGGGGTCACGGGATAACACGGAGAGCACACGGGGTCACGGGATAACACGGAGAGCACACGGGGTCACGGGATAACACGGAGAGCAACGGGGTCACGGGATAACACGGAGAGCACACGGGGTCACGGGATAACACGGAGAGCACACGGGGTCACGGGATAACACGGAGAGCACACGGGGTCACGGGATAACACGGAGCGCACACGGGGTCACGGGATAACACGGAGAGCACACGGGGTCACGGGATAACACGGAGCGCAACGGGGTCACGGGATAACACGGAGAGCACACGGGGTCACGGGATAACACGGAAAGCACACAGGGTCACGGGATAATACGAAGAGCACACACAGGGGTCACGGGATAACACAGAGCACACGAGGTCAAGGGATAACACGAAGAGCACACGCAGGGGTCACGGGTTAACACAGAGCACACGCAGGGGTCACGAGATAACAGAGCACATGGGTCACGGGATAACACGGAGAGCACACGCAGGGGTCACGGGATAACACGGAGAGCACACGCAGGGGTCACGGGATAACACGGAGAGCACACGCAGGGGTCACGGGATAACACGGAGAGCACAACGCACGGGGTCACGGGATAACACGGAGAGCACACGCAGGGGTCACGGGATAACACGGAGAGCACATGGGGTCACGGGATGACACGGAGAGCACGCAGGGGTCACGGGATAACACGGAGAGCACATGGGGTCACGAGATAACACGGAGAGCACACGCAGGGGTCACGGGATAACACAGAGCACACGCAGGGGTCACAGGATAACACGGAGAGCACACGCAGGGGTAACAGGATAACACAGAGAGCACATGGGGTCACGGGATAACACGGAGAGTACACGCAGGGGTCACGGGATAACACGGAGAGTACACGCAGGGGTCACGGGATAACACGGAGAGCACACGCAGGGGTCACGGGATAACAGAGCACATGGGGTCACGGGATAACACGGAGAGTACACGCAGGGGTCACGGGATAACACAGAGCACACGCAGGGGTCACGGCATAACACGGAGAGCACACGCAGGGGTCACGGGATAACATGGAGAGTACACGCGGGGTCACGGGATAACATGGAGAGCACATGGGGTCACGAGATCACGGAGAGCACACGCAGGGGTCACAGGATAACACAGAGCACACGCAGGGGTCACGGGATAACACGGAGAGCACATGGGGTCATGGGATAACACAGAGAGCACACGCAGGGATCACGGGTTAACAGAGCACACGCAGGGGTCACGGGATAACACGGAGAACACACGCAGGGGTCACGGGATAACACGGAGAGCACACGGGATAACACGGAGAGCACACACAGGGGTCACAGGATAACACAGAGCTCACGGGATAACATGGAGAGCACACACAGGGGTCACGGGAGAACACGCAGAGCACACGCAGGGGTCACGGGTAAACATGGTGAGCACATGCAGGGTTCATGGGTTAACACGGAGAGCACACGCAGGGGTCACGGGATAACACGGAGAGCACACACAGGGGTCACGGAATAACACGAAGAGCACACGCAGGGGTCACGGGATAACACGGAGAGCACACGCAGGGGTCACGGGATAACACGGAGAGCACACGCAGGGGTCACGGGAAACACAGAGCACACGCAGGGGTCACGGGATAACACAGAGCACACGCAGGGGTCACGGGATAACACAGAGAGCACACGCAGGGGTCACGGGATAACACGGAGAGCACACGCAGGGGTCACGGGAAACGCAGAGCACACGCAGGGGTCACGGGAAACACAGAGCACACGCAGGGGTCACGGGATAACACAGAGCACACGCAGGGGTCACGGGAAACAGAGCACACGCAGGGGTCACGGGAAACACAGAGCACACGCAGGGGTCACGGGAAACACAGAGCACACGCAGGGGTCACGGGATAACACAGAGAGCACACGCAGGGGTCACGGGATAACACAGAGCACACGCAGGGGTCACGGGATAACACGGAGAGCACATGGGGTCACGGGATAACACAGAGAGCACACGCAGGGGTCACGGGTAACAAGCACACGCAGGGGTCACGGGATAACACGGAGAACACACGCAGGGGTCACGGGATAACACGACGCAGAGCACACGGGATAACACGGAGAGCACACACAGGGGTCACAGGATAACACAGAGGCTCACGGATAACATGGAGAGCACACACAGGGGTCACGGAGAAACACGCAGAGCACACGCAGGGGTCACGGGTAAACATGGTGAGCACACGCAGGTTCATGGTTAACACGGAGAGCACACGCAGGGGTCACGGATAACACGGAGAGCACACACAGGGGTCACGGAATAACACGAAGAGCACACGCAGGGGTCACGGGATAACACGGAGAGCACACGCAGGGGTCACGGGATAACACAGAGAGCACACGCAGGGGTCACGGGATAACACGGAGAGCACACGCAGGGGTCACAGGATAACACAGAGCTCACGGGATAATATGGAGAGCACACGCAGGGGTCACGGGATAACACAAAGGGCACCCGCAGGGGTCACGGGATAACACTGAGGGTGTTACGGAACCGAGCCCTCCCAGTTTCACAAATTCATGGGGCGAGTCTTACTTTGTTTGTGAACCTGAAATAAAGGCGGGCCGGGCTGTGAGTGAGGCGAGGGGAGGGTTCTGTGCGTGGATACTGACGGAGAGGGGAGCGTTCTGTGCGTGGATACTGACGGGGAGAGGAGGGTTCTGTGCGTGGATACTGACGGAGAGGGGAGCGTTCTGTGCGTGGATACTGACGGAGAAGGGAGCGTTCTGTGCGTGGATACCGACGGGGAGGGTTCTGTGCGTGGATACTGAGGGCGAGGGGAGGGTTCTGTGCGTGGATACTGAGGGCGAGGGGAGGGTTCTGTGCGTGGATACTGAGGGCGAGGGGAGGGTTCTGTGCGTGGATACTGAGGGCGAGGGGAGGGTTCTGTGCGTGGATACTGAGGGCGAGGGGAGGGTTCTGTGCGTGGATACTGAGGGCGAGGGGAGGTTCTGTGCGTGGATACTGACGGCGAGGGGAGGGTTCTGTGCGTGGATACTGACGGCGAGGGGAGGGTTCTGTGCGTGGATACTGACGGCGAGGGGAGGGTTCTGTGCGTGGATACTGACGGAGAGGGGTGTCACGTTCCCACCCTGTCTCCCTGCCCTCTGTATTCCTTATGTCTGTGTTTCCTTGTGCTGCTTTCCCTGACATGCAGCTCAGGGGTTAAGTTCTTTGCTCGTTGAGCTTCTGCTGGTGATATGGGCTGATTACTCCCCTATTTAAAGCCATGGGCCCATATCACCATGCTCTTGCATTCTGGTTCACTTCAGCTACAGATTTGTTCCTGAGAGCTCCCTGTTATTCTATCCTAGTGCTTTCTCAGTGTTTCCCCCTTGTCTGAGTTCTAGGTTTCTGATTGACTTCCTGGTATTGACCCTCTGGCCTGGCTGACGGATTTTCTCTGGTGCTATATCCCCGCTTTGGCTCAAGGTATACGTTTTGGTTTTGACCCCTGGCTTATTCATTGACCACTCTTCTGGGAATCCCTAGCTGTCCTGTGCTTATCGTATTATATGTTTTGTATCCCTGTAGACCACGGCTTTAGTTTATTGAAGTCCTTCCCTGCAAGTTATTGAGTATATCTCCTTTAGGTGTCTGTGTTTCCCAGGACTCTGCACGGCTACAAGGTATCCCTTTTCCATTAGTGCAGATTCGGCCACTCTAAGGACCGATCTATCAGTATAGGGCTCCTTCGGTATTAGCCGTGCAGAGGTCCCCAGTGTCTTCTGTGGTTTATTTCCTTATCCTGATTGTTGTGTCACGCATCTCTGCGTATAGCGGCTTTTCCTCTTACCTGGGCCCTACTTGGCGCATGCCAGGTACCGCCATTGTGGCTGAACGTGACAAGGGGAGGGTTCTGTGCGTGGATACTGACGGAGAGGGGAGGGTTCTGTGCGTGGATACTGACGGAGAGGGGAGGGTTCTGTGCGTGGATACTGACGGAGAGGGGAGGGTTCTGTGCGTGGATACTGACGGCGAGGGGAGGGTTCTGTGCGTGGATACTGACGGCGAGGGGAGGGTTCTGTGCGTGGATACTGACGGCGAGGGGAGGGTTCTGTGCGTGGATACTGACGGGGAGGGGAGGGTTCTGTGTGTGGATACTGACGGCGAGGGGAGCGTTCTGTGCGTGGATACTGACGGGGAGGGGAGGGTTCTGTGCGTGGATACTGACGACGAGGGAGGGTTCTGTGCGGGGATACTGACGGGGAGGGGAGGCTTCTGTGCGTGGATACTGACGACGAGGGAGGGTTCTGTGCGTGGATACTGACGGTAAACAGAGCAGGAGAATGAGAAGGTGAGGAACATGCGGTGAGAGACGGGGTCAGCCACGTGTGCAATGATGGAAGTGGAGAGTAATCAGAGGAGCGTCAGGATGAGGAGAGACACCGGAGACGTGCAGTGACGACCATGAGATACAGAAACCATCAGCGGAGGAAGAGGTGCGACTCGGAGCTGTCGCTGCACCTACTTATATTTACAGTGATCCACCAGTGGCACCTCTTTAGCCGGAGGCCGCCCCAACGTGTCCTGCCGGTGAAAACAACGCCGTCATCAAATGGAGCCAACTGGGAGGGGAGCAGCGCTATATGCAGGGAGAGCGGGAGGGGAGCAGCGCTATATACAGGGAGAGCGAGAGGGGAGCAGCGCTATATACAGGGAGAGCGGGAGGGGAGCAGCGCTATATGCAGGGAGAGCGGGAGGGGAGCAGCGCTATATGCAGGGAGATCGGGAGGGGAGCAGCGCTATATGCAGGGAGATCGGGAGGGGAGCAGCGCTATATACAGGGAGAGCGGAGGGGAGCAGCGCTATATGCAGGAGAGCGGAGGGGAGCAGCGCTATATACAGGGAGAGCGGAGGGGAGCGGCGCTATACGCAGGGAGAGCGGGAGGGGAGCGGCGCTATACGCAGGGAGAGCGGGAGGGGAGCGGCGCTATATGCAGGGAGAGCGGGAGGGGAGCGGCGCTATATGCAGGGAGAGCGGGAGGGGAGCGGCGCTATATGCAGGGAGAGCGGGAGGGGAGCGGCGCTATATGCAGGGAGAGCGGGAGGGGAGTGGCGCTATATGCAGGGAGAGCGGGAGGGGAAACAAGGGGGGTGTTTGTGAGTGTCCTGAGAACGAGCAACAGCACAAATGGCCTGCTCTACGGTGGGTGCCCGCTCAGGTCTCACAAACAAGGTTTTAGCTTGTGCCATTACAGGGATGAATTTTCCATATGCAAATCAGCCTGCTCTCACCCAGAAAGGGTGGCCAGTGCTGATTGCCAATGACGTCATCCCTGCACGAGAGGTGCAGCAACCCCCGACGATCGTTTCGGCCTTATTATGCTATATGCAGGGAGAGCGGGAGGGGAGCGGCGCTATATGCAGGAGAGCGGGCGGGGAGCGGCGCTATATGCAGGGAGAGCGGCGGGGAGCGGTGCTATATGCAGGGAGAGCGGGCGGGGAGCGGCGCTATAATGCAGGGAGAGCGGAGGGGAGTGGCGCTATATGCAGGGAGAGCGGGAGGGGAAACAAGGGGGGTGTTTGTGAGTGTCCTGAGAACGAGCAACAGCACAAATGGCCTGCTCTACGGTGGGTGCCCGCTCAGGTCTCACAAACAAGGTTTTAGCTTGTGCCATTACAGGGATGAATTTTCCATATGCAAATCAGCCTGCTCTCACCCAGAAAGGGTGGCCAGTGCTGATTGCCAATGACGTCATCCCTGCACGAGAGGTGCAGCAACCCCCGACGATCGTTTCGGCCTTATTATGCTATATGCAGGGAGAGCGGGAGGGGAGCGGCGCTATATGCAGGGAGAGCGGGCGGGGAGCGGCGCTATATGCAGGGAGAGCGGGCGGGGAGCGGTGCTATATGCAGGGAGAGCGGGCGGGGAGCGGCGCTATATGCAGGGAGAGCGGGAGGGGAGCGGCGCTATATACAGGGAGAGCGGGAGGGGAGCGGCGCTATACGCAGGGAGAGCGGAGGGGAGCGGCGCTATACGCAGGGAGAGCGGGAGGGGAGCGGCGCTATAATGCAGGGAGAGCGGAGGGGAGCGGCGCTATATGCAGGGAGAGCGGGAGGGGAGCGGCGCTATATGCAGGGAGAGCGGGAGGAGCGGCGCTATATGCAGGGAGAGCGGGAGGGGAGTGGCGCTATATGCAGGGAGAGCGGGAGGGGAAACAAGGGGGGTGTTTGTGAGTGTCCTGAGAACGAGCAACAGCACAAATGGCCTGCTCTACGGTGGGTGCCCGCTCAGGTCTCACAAACAAGGTTTTAGCTTGTGCCATTACAGGGATGAATTTTCCATATGCAAATCAGCCTGCTCTCACCCAGAAAGGGTGGCCAGTGCTGATTGCCAATGACGTCATCCCTGCACGAGAGGTGCAGCAACCCCCGACGATCGTTTCGGCCTTATTATGCTATATGCAGGGAGAGCGGGAGGGGAGCGGCGCTATATGCAGGGAGAGCGGGCGGGGAGCGGCGCTATATGCAGGGAGAGCGGGCGGGGAGCGGTGCTATATGCAGGGAGAGCGGGCGGGGAGCGGCGCTATATGCAGGGAGAGCGGGAGGGGAGTGGTGCTATCAGCACGGTGTGAACATGCGTGGAGCGTCCTGGGGATTCCCTCCCCATCGCGGAGGACGCTTCATGCCTGTCCTGTTGTGTCCCTGCTCAGTGCTGATCCGGCTCCGCACCGGGGCTTCAGCCACAGCGGATAAACGCTGACGTGCTACAAGTCAGCCCAGCCCACTCCGAGGGACCGCCCCCGGGCATCATTGCGCATGTGTGCGATGAGGTCACAAATGGGGATTCCCACAGGAGATGCAGGGGTCGCTATCTCTGGATCCCTATGTCTTACAAAGACAATCGAGGTATCGTTGGAAAGGCCAGAGTCTGATGAGCAATGATATCCAACATATACATTTTATTTCTTCTTTTTTTTGTTCTATAAGCAGCGGCACCCCCCCCCCTTTGTAAAGGTAACGATGCCGCTGCACTAATTTACATATTATTCGATATATTTTAATGTTTACCTTTAACACAATAATACATTTAATTACAAACAAACTGTAGAAATGTTTTATTACTGTGGAGCTTGTGATACGCTCATACACACTGCACATTACTGTGAGTTTTATTACTGTGGATTCTGTGATCCAGTATTGTGCAGTGTGTATGAGTGTATCACAGAATCCACAGCAATAAAAATCACAGTAATGTGCAGTGTGTATGAGCGTATCACAAGCTCCACAGCAATAAAACTCACAGTAATGTGCAGTGTGTGTATGAGCGTATCACAGAATCCACAACAATAAAACTCACACTCGTGCAGTGTGTGTATATTACTGTGAGTTTTATTGCTGTGGAGCTCTGTGATACACTCATACACTGCACATTACTGTATCACAGAGCTGCACAGCAATAAAACTTACAGTAATGTGTGGTCTGTATGAGTGTATCACAGAATCCACAGCAATAAAACTCACAGTAATGTACACACACAGGGAACCCAAATTGGGTGCCCTAAAAGGGGGGGATTCTCGTCACTGACAATTCGAGTCCATAGTGAGGGGTAACCCTAGGTACCTGACGTATAAACCAGTGTAAGAGAAACAGCTTTACGGGTTTATGGACTCAGAATTAGCTAAAAATGTACTTTTATTGAAACATATAAAACCATTTAGACCAGAAGCCTTTAGTCTTAAAGACACACAAATAAAACAATGTGGAGCAAAATAATTTGGTCAGAGTATTCTATCTAAAAGGAAATATATATATATATATATATATACCCAAGTATTGCAAGGAATGCTTTGAGCTGTATTCGCTGAATAAGTCAATGGGTAAGAGCGAGGATTAGGGGGCGCACAGCTCTCATCATTCATACATTCCTCTGAACAAAAACCCAAGTTGGAATCAGGTGATCAGTATTCACAGGGTTATTATGATCTTTAACGAGAGCTGAGCGCATTAGACAATATACAGCTCTTAATAAATAAACAATAACACCCGTATATACAATGAATCTTCAATATCAAGTTTCAGGTTTATGAGATTTTTAACGGCTGTCTCCTAACGGCATGCAGGAAAGATAACGATCACCTATACTATGATTTGCTTGGGTTTGTTGATGTGTTTCTATGCGGGGAGAGCCGCGTTCTATGCGGGGAGAGCCGGGTTCTATGCGGGGAGAGCCGGGTTCTATGCGGGGAGAGCCGGGTTCTATGCGGGGAGAGCCGGGTTCTATGCGGGGAGAGCCGCGTTCTATGCGGGGAGAGCCGCGTTCTATGCGGGGAGAGCCGCGTTCTATGCGGGGAGAGCCGCGTTCTATGCGGGGAGAGCCGCGTTCTATGCGGGGAGAGCCGCGTTCTATGCGGGGAGAGCCGCGTTCTATGCGGGAGAGCCGGTTCTATGCGGGAGAGCCGGGTTCTATGCGGGAGAGCCGGGTTCTATGCGGGAGAGCCGGGTTCTATGCGGGAGAGCCGGGTTCTATGCGGGAGAGCCGCGTTCTATGCGGGAGAGCCGCGTTCTATGCGGGGAGAGCGCGTTCTATGCGGAGAGCCGCGTTCTATGCGGGGAGAGCCGCGTTCTATGCGGGGAGAGCCGCGTTCTATCGGGGAGAGCCGCTTCTATGCGGGAGAGCCGGGTCTATGCGGAGAGCCGGGTTCTATGCGGGGAGAGCCGGTTCTATGCGGGAAGCCGGGTTCTATGCGGGAGAGCCGGGTTCTATGCGGGAGAGCCGCGTTCTATGCGGGGAGAGCCGCGTTCTATGCGGGGAGAGCCGGGTTCTATGCGGGGAGAGCCGGGTTCTATGCGGGGAGAGCCGGTTCTATGCGGGGAGAGCCGGGTTCTATGCGGGGAGAGCCGGGTTCTATGCGGGGAGAGCCGGGTTCTATGCGGGGAGAGCCGCGTTCTATGCGGGAGAGCCGGGTTCTATGCGGGAGAGCCGGGTTCTATGCGGGAGAGCCGGGTTCTATGCGGGGAGAGCCGGTTTATGCGGGGAGAGCGGGTTCTATGCGGGGAGAGCCGGGTTCTATGCGGGGAGAGCCGCGTTCTATGCGGGGAGAGCCGCGTTCTATGCGGGGAGAGCAGGAGGGAATGAGCTTTATATAAAAGGTGTCACACATAGATGTCAGATAATACGGTGATTAATGAAGGAGCACAGCCATGCCGTGTAGATCCAGTCTGCGCGACCCCTCACCTTCTCCGATCTCCAGGCCTGGTTCTTGGTGTACTCGGCATCCACAAGGCCTGGCTCCCCCCGGGACAGCAGTATCAGGGGGTCTCGCTCTGGGCTTGTCCTAAATGGAAACAATTCAGATATCAGAGCAGGTCCCGCTCCCAGTGCGCCATGTGACCACACGCGACGCGTCTATGACACGCAGAGCACAATCTGCACCGGCATGACGGGACCCAAGGCTGTGATTGGTCCATATTGCAACCCTCCTCCACTGGCGTAAGTCCCAGCCTACGTCTGAACTGGGGTACCTGGGACTGAGACTGTGGGCCCTGGGGGGTCTGACACTTCATACCTGTTCCCCAACAACCGCCAGCCCCCCGCCCCCCCACATGAAATGTGTTTTACAGTTGTGGTAGATTTGGCTGCTCATGACTTGCTGAGACTGTGTCTCTGTCATCTGTCGCCAAACTCCACCAGACAGCCTGGTGCCCAAACTGTGATTCTAATGCAAGGCTCGGAGGCGAGTATTTGCACTTCTTCCTTTATTGCCCCAACGGCAGCAAAAGGGAATCCTAAAAAAACTAGAATGATAAACGCACCATCGCCAACATGTGGAGGCCGTCCCAACATTCTGCTCTCTCCCCAATCCCCACCAGTAAGTGTGTCCGCTCCGGGACCAGCGCCTCCTCCTGTCGGCGCTGCCCCTTACCATGTAAAATGCTGGTTTTCTTAAAGGAACACTGCATTGAAAAGCAGAGCGCGTCCCATTTTCTGCCCTTGAATAATCGGGTAGCGCCGCTGACAAATTATTTTTTTAATTTTGCTTCTTTTGCCCCATTTTCCTCCCCTCTTCCCTGCGCGCTGCTTCTCCTCTTCAGCTCAGGGGCTCCTGAACCCAGAAGTCTCTGAAGCTTTTCTGTGCCTCTTGTGTCCCTGTACAATAACACAGCGCTACTGACTCGCACGCTTCACGTACACACGTAGCGCCTGCGCAGAGCGATGGATAGGAGCTGCGCGCATGCACAGATCTGATCCTTCACTGCCTCTTTGAGAACGCTCACTACAGCGAATGGTCTCAAAGGGTGACGTCGCCCGCTCTGTGTGTGTGACATCACTAGTGACAGGGAAATTCAAAATCTTGACTGCTGGTGACACTGGGTAAGGAAACTCCTCTGCTTCACCCAGTGTATTCTATCAGTTCGGCTGGGCAGGGAGGGGAGTACGGGGGGGGTCCTCACATCCTGACCACGTCAGGGATATAAAGCGGTCACGATGAGGAGACTGTCCCTTTAATGACATTAAAGCAGAGCTGTGTGTGTTTAACCCTTTGTGTTATTGATACTGGAGTAAAGTAAAGAAATAAAATCCATGTAATTTCCTGTTAGTGTCGCTTTAAACATTGCAGAAACCCCAACCCCCGCCTTACCTTGATCCCCGGAAATATCCACGTGGAATTTTATTCTCCCATGGCCAGAGATCTGCCGCCCTACAGAAACACAGACGACACGCAGCGTCTGAACAAGCACCGACACAGCCGACACGCAGCGTCTGAACAAGCACTGACACAGCCGACACGCAGCGTCTGAACAAGCACCGACACAGCCGACACGCAGCGTCTGAACAAGCAGGAACACAGCCGACACGCAGCGTCTGAACAAGCAGGACACAGCCGACACGCAGCGCCTGAACAAGCACCGACACAGCCGACACGCAGCGCCTGAACGAGCACCGACACAGCCGACACGCAGCGCCTGAACGAGCACCGACACAGCCGACACGCAGCGTCTGAACAAGCACCGACACAGCCGACACGCAGCGTCTGAACAAGCACCGACACAGCCGACACGCAGCGTCTGAACAAGCACTGACACAGCCGACACGCAGCGTCTGAACAGCACCGACACAGCCGACACGCAGCGTCTGAACAAGCACTGACACAGCCGACACGCAGCGTCTGAACAAGCACCGACACAGCCGACACGCAGCGTCTGAACAAGCACTGACACAGCCGACACGCAGCGTCTGAACAAGCACCGACACAGCCGACACGCAGCGTCTGAACAAGCACCGACACAGCCGACACGCAGCGTCTGAACAAGCACTGACACAGCCGACACGCAGCGTCTGAACAAGCAGGAACACAGCCGACACGCAGCGTCCGAACAAGCACCGACACAGCCGACACGCAGCGTCTGAACAAGCACTGACACAGCCGACACGCAGCGTCTGAACAAGCAGGAACACAGCCGACACGCAGCGTCTGAACAAGCACCGACACAGCCGACACGCAGCGCCTGAACGAGCACCGACACAGCCGACACGCAGCGCCTGAACGAGCACCGACACAGCCGACACGCAGCGTCTGAACAAGCACCGACACAGCCGACACGCAGCGTCTGAACAAGCACCGACACAGCCGACACGCAGCGTCTGAACAAGCACTGACACAGCCGACACGCAGCGTCTGAACAAGCACTGACACAGATACGCAGCGTCTGAACAAGCACTGACACAGCCGACATGCAGCGTCTGAACAAGCACCGACACAGCCGACACGCAGCGTCTGAACAAGCACTGACACAGCCGACACGCAGCGTCTGAACAAGCACTGACACAGCCGACATGCAGCGTCTGAACAAGCACCGACACGCAGCGTCTGAACAAGCACCGACACAGCCGACACGCAGCGTCTGAACAAGCACCGACACAGCCGACACGCAGCGTCTGAACAAGCACTGACACAGCCGACACGCAGCGTCTGAACAAGCACTGACACAGATACGCAGCGTCTGAACAAGCACCGACACAGCCGACACGCAGCGTCTGAACAAGCACCGACACAGCCGACACGCAGCGTCTGAACAAGCACCGACACAGCCGACACGCAGCGTCTGAACAAGCACCGACACAGCCGACACGCAGCGTCTGAACAAGCACCGACACAGCCGACACGCAGCGTCTGAACAAGCACCGACACAGCCGACACGCAGCGTCTGAACAAGCACCGACACAGCCGACACGCAGCGTCTGAACAAGCACCGACACAGCCGACACGCAGCGTCTGAACAAGCACCGACACAGCCGACACGCAGCGTCTGAACAAGCACCGACACAGCCGACACGCAGCGTCTGAACAAGCACCGACACAGCCGACACGCAGCGTCTGAACAAGCACTGACACAGCCGACACGCAGCGTCTGAACAAGCACTGACACAGCCGACACGCAGCGTCTGAACAAGCACTGACACAGATACGCAGCGTCTGAACAAGCACCGACACAGCCGACACGCAGCGTCTGAACAAGCACCGACACAGCCGACATGCAGCGTCTGAACAAGCACCGACACAGCCGACACGCAGCGTCTGAACAAGCACCGACACAGCCGACACGCAGCGTCTGAACAAGCACTGACACAGCCGACACGCAGCGTCTGAACAAGCACTGACACAGCCGACACGCAGCGTCTGAACAAGCACTGACACAGATACGCAGCGTCTGAACAAGCACCGACACAGCCGACACGCAGCGTCTGAACAAGCACTGACACAGCCGACATGCAGCGTCTGAACAAGCACCGACACAGCCGACACGCAGCGTCTGAACAAGCAGGAACACAGCCGACACGCAGCGTCTGAACGAGCACCGACACAGCCGACACGCAGCGTCTAAACGAGCACCGACACAGCCGACACGCAGCGTCTGAACGAGCACCGACACAGCCGACACGCAGCGTCTGAACGAGCACCGACACAGCCGACACGCAGCGTCTGAACGAGCACCGACACACAGCGACACGCAGCGTCTGAACGAGCACCGACACAGCCGACACGCGGCGTCTGAACGAGCACCGACACAGCCGACACGCGGCGTCTGAACGAGCACCGACACAGCCGACACGCGGCGTCTGAACGAGCACCGACACAGCCGACACGCGGCGTCTGAACGAGCACCGACACAGCCGACACGCGGCGTCTGAACGAGCACCGACACAGCCGACACGCGGCGTCTGAACGAGCACCGACACAGCCGACACGCAGCGTCTGAACAAGCACCGACACAGCCGACACGCAGCGTCTGAACGAGCACCGACACAGCCGACACGCAGCGTCTGAACGAGCACCGACACAGCCGACACGCAGAGTCTGAACGAGCACCGACACAGCCGACACGCAGCGTCTGAACAAGCACCGACACAGCCGACACGCAGCGTCTGAACAAGCACCGACACAGCCGACACGCAGCGTCTGAACAAGCACCGACACAGCCGACACGCAGCGTCTGAACAAGCACCGACACAGCCGACACGCAGCGTCTGAACAAGCACCGACACAGCCGACACGCAGAGTCTGAACAAGCACCGACACAGCCGACACGCAGCGTCTGAACAAGCACCGACACAGCCGACACGCAGCGTCTGAACAAGCACCGACACAGCCGACACGCAGCGTCTGAACAAGCACCGACACGGCCGACACGCAGCGTCTGAACAAGCACCGACACGGCCGACACGCAGCGTCTGAACAAGCACCGACACGGCCGACACGCAGCGTCTGAACAAGCCCTGACACGGCCGACACGCAGCGTCTGAACAAGCCCTGACACGGCCGACACGCAGCGTCTGAACAAGTACAAAAACAGCCAACATGCAGCGTCTGAACAAGCACAGCCAACACGCAGCGTCTGAACAAACAGGAACACAGCCGACACGCAGCGTCTGAACAAGCACCAACACAGCCGACACGCAGCGTCTGAACAAGCACCAACACAGCCGACACGCAGCATCTGAACAAACACAGCCTACACGCAGCATCTGAACAAGCATGAACAACATGCAGCGTCTCAACAAATGCGAACTAGGCCGACACGCAGCATCTTAACAAGCACGAACACAGCCGACACGCAGCTTCTGAACAAACACGAACACAGAGGACACGCAGCGTCTCAACAAACATAAACACAGCAGACACGCAGCATCTGAACAAACCCTGACACGGCCGACACGCAGCGTCTGAACAAACCCTGACACGGCCGACACGCAGCGTCTGAACAAACCCTGACACGGCCGACACGCAGCGTCTGAACAAACCCTGACACGGCCGACACGCAGCGTCTGAACAAACCCTGACACGGCCGACACGCAGCGTCTAAACAAACCCGAACACAGCCGACACGCAGCGTCTAAACAAGCCCTGAGACGACTGACACACAATGCCTGAACAAGCACAGACACAGCCAACATGCAGCGTCTGAACAAACACAGACAACACGCTGCGTGGTGAACAAACACAGTCAACACATAGCGTCTGAACAAACACAAACAGAGCCTACACGCAGCATCTGAACAAACACAAACACAGTCGACACGCAGCATCTGAACAAGCATGAACAACATGCAGCATCTCAACAAACGCGAACACAGTGGACACGCAGCGTCTGAACAAACACGAACACAGCCGATGTTGTGGAAATTTTATTATGTGGACATTATATTCTAGGATGTGTGTGTTTTATAGGTTGTCATCTGTCTCCCTGTGTCGGATTAAACTGAGAAACGCTCTAGCAGAGGGTACTTGGGTTTAATCAGAACCAGCGGCAAAACCGTCAGTATGAAAACCTTCTCTTGGGTTTAGAGACGTGTTCTCTGTGTGGGGGCGTTTGGCGGTTTGTGAGCACTAAGTGCAATGCGCTGGGCTTCTTACCTCCCAATGTCTATGCACGTTGGAGAAGTGAAGTCTGCATAACGAGAGATACGTATTATATTTCTGTTGCGGCTACGCTATCCCCTTCTGGATACATACCTGCCTTGTCTGTACACTCGTACCGTGTGCTGACAATAGCTGGAATGTCTCCGCAGATATGTCTCAAATCTATAAGAACAAGTAGAATGATCTTCACTAGATACTGATCAAATCTGAGCAGTGTTGAATGGGGTCCATGCTGACAGCCTTTTGATATGTAAATGTACTTACTGGGCTGACTGGTTTATGTTGTAAAGACATCACCCACTGGGCATTGTCCTATTGGTCTAATAAATTAAGGAGTCCAGAGGCAAAGAGGTCTCTTGGTAGATGGACTCCAACATGAAGCAGCATTGTGTGTGACTCTTTCTGGGCTAGAGAAGGCATCCATTATACAGAAAAATGAGGATCCAACAAGACAACAGCAGAGTCTCTGTGTCTCCTTACTGCGCGCGTTCAGATAAGTATGGCAGGGAGAGCAGAGAACTGCTTGTAAGTGCAGCGGATCTAACTACACAGAAATAGTAGATTCATTTCTACGACACCGACACGCAGCGTCTGAACAAACACGAACACAGCCGACACGCAGCGTCTGAACAAGCCCTGACACAGCCGACACGCAGCGTCTGAACAAATACAAACAAAGCTGGCACGCAGCGTCTGAACAAACCCTGACACGGCCGACACGCAGCATCTGAACAAGCCCTGAGACGGCTGACACACAGCGTCTGAACAAGCCCTGACACAGCCGACACGCAGCGTCTGAACAAATACAAACACAGCGGATATGCAGCATCTCGACAAATATGAACACAGCGGATATGCAGCATCTGAACAAGCACGAACACAGCGGATACGCAGCGTCTCAACAAACACAGCCGACATGCAGCGTCTGAACAAGCACGAACAACACGCAGCGTCTGAACAAACACAAACACAGCCAACACGCAGCGTCTGAACAAGCACAAACACAGCCAACACGCAGCGTCTGAACAAGCACGAACACAGCGGATATGCAGCGTCTCAACAAACATGAACACAGCGGATATGCAGCGTCTCAACAAACACGAACACAGCGGATACGCAGCATCAGAACAAGCACGAACAACAGGCAGCATCTGAACAAACACAGCCAACACGCAGCGTCTGAACAAGCACAAACACCGCCAACACGCAGCATCTGAACAAGCACGAACATAGCGGAAATGCAGCGTCTCCACAAACACGAACACAGCGGATACACAGCGTCTGAACAAGCACGAACACCACGAATACGCAGCGTCTGAACAAACACAGCCGACACGCAGCGTCTGAACAAGCACGAACACAGCGGATACACAGCGTCTGAACAATCCCTGACACGGCCGACACGCAGCGTTTGAACAAGCACGAACACAACCGACATGCAGCGTCTGAACAAGCACGAACACAGCCAACACGCAGCGTCTGAACAAGCACGAACACAGCCAACACGCAGCATCTGAACAAGCACGAACACAGCGGATATGCAGCGTCTCAACAAACATGAACACCGCGGATACGCAGCGTCTGAACAAACACAGCCGACACGCAGCGTCTGAACAAGCACGAACATAGCGGATACATAGCATCGGAACAAAACACAAACACAGACGACACGCAGCGTCTGAACAAGCACGAACATAGCCGACACGCAGCGTCTGAACAAGCACGAACACAGCCGACACGCAGCGTCTGAACAAGCAGGAACACAGCCGACACGCAGCGTCTGAACAAGTACGAACACAGCCGACACGCAGCGTCTGAACAAACACGAACACAGCCAACACGCAGTGTCTGCACAAAACACGAACACGGCCGATACGCAGCGCCTGAACAAGCCCTGACACAGCCGACACGCAGCGTCTGGACAAACACGAACACAGCCGATATGCAGCATCTCAGCAAACACAGCGGATATGCAGCGTCTGATACAAACAGGGACACAGCGGATATGCAGCGTCTGATACAAACAGGGACACAGCGGATATGCAGCGTCTGATACAAACAGGGACACAGCGGATATGCAGCGTCTGATACAAACAGGGACACAGCGGATATGCAGCGTCTGATACAAACAGGGACACAGTGGATACGCAGCGTCTGATACAAACAGGGACACAGCGGATATGCAGCGTCTGATACAAACAGGGACACAGTGGATACACAGCGTCTGACACATAGAGGGACGCTGCGGACAAGCAGCATCAGCCAATACACGGTGTGATACAGCCTCAGACACAGATCAATGCTTCTGCTTCTTTTTATTGTGCAGCCTGTGACGGACCGGCCACCACAATGTTTATTTGCGTTTACTCTTTTTACATTTCGTTTCCCCTGTATATAGGATGTTGTGTGATATACTGTGCTGTTTTTCCTGTGTGTATCTTACAGTTATATGTTTTTATAAAGCGCTAACAAGTTCCGTAGCGCTGTACAATGGGTAAGACAGAATAACAATGTGCATGCAAGTGGACATACAGACAGTAGGAGAGGACCCTGCTCAAGAGCTTACAATCTAACCCTTTGTCTACTTCCACCCCCCCTCCTCCACCAGAAACTGGTTTGAACTGGATATCCCAGCCTTTGTGTCTGTAACATAGGGTGGTCGTGGGGGAGGTTTTTGCAGCTTGGTAACGCTGGGGAGTGGTTTTACTTTTGAATGTCTGTAGCTGAAAAGCCAGAATAAAGACATTCTGAGTTCGTTCTTCACTCGGCAAGAATTTCAGTCTATGTGTCAAGTCTGTGGGGGTACGATCACCTCCTTGTCCAGCGTAAAGGTGGACGGAGGTACCGATTGTGGGAGGTACCAGGATCCGTAACACAGCCATTGTACGTTACATGATGAAATATAAAAGATAAACAAGTACAAAACAAACTAGGGCTGAAACAACTAATCGATGAGAATAGTTGACAACTATTTTCATTAGTCGGTTGTCGATTAGAGTCAGACTGAGTTAAAAGTTCTATCCACAGATTCTGCGTCGGAGCTGATTGGAGAAGACGCACCGCTGCTTTACTCGCTATGATTTAGTGCTAGGTTTATATCAGACATAACCAGTTTGTTTCTATTCAGTTTATAACTGTAGCAGCGCTAGAGCACAAACCCTGTGATACTGGCGCTGGGTGTGGATGCTATCACACAATCCCGGAGATGCTGTCACTGGGTATGGACACTGTACCGCTGGTGTTTTATTCTTACTTGAGGCTGGAGTCCTGTGCCACCACCTCAACCTGCCTGCCATCCCTCTTTAGTCTGGAGCTGCAATTCTCTCCCTTTTGGTCCAGTCCCTTCGAACTTTTGCCCAAAACCCCTCCCACCTAATACTTGGGTCAAATCCCTTGCCGAAACTCACTCCCTTCCACCCCCGGACCCTCGTCCCGCTCAGCTTATGCATGAAATTATTGTAAAGGGACACTCTATCCACTTTGACAAATTTTAGCTTAGTAAATGGTCAGGCTGCTCCCCCCCCCCCCCATTTTACCTGCTTTCGTGCTGACATGTTTATCTGAGTGATTGTAGCAGTAGCAGCGTCCATTTGGGGAAAAAGCAGACATGGGCGTACGTATGAAAGTTTGTACACTACGCAAATAGCTTAGGAAAAAGGGAGGCAGGGGCTGATTTTTATTACATAATGTTCCTTTTACATAGGATAAAAAAACGATTCATAAACAAAAAAAATGTAATTGAAAAAACTATTTGATTTATGAAAATAATCATTAGTTGCAGCCCTAAAACAAACACCTACTCCTTGATGCGGAGGCTAACTGAAATGTTGGGCGGCTAAGCCACTTACCAAGCTGTAAAAACTAAATATAATTTACCTTCCTTCTGGGCTCAGGATTTAACTTCCTTTCCTTCTGCACCAAGACTGCCCTCTCAGAGGGAAACACATATCCTATAAATAGGGCACGGCAGACCTAACTAGGCATCAGCTGTTGGTTAATCCTATAGGGGAAAAAGAGAGTCCTCCATCTGCCTGCTGATGAATCTGTGGTCTACCACACTGCCCCTAATCACACTGTCACAACGGACACAGCAGACACACAGCGTCTGAATCAGCAGACACAGTGGACACACAGCGTCTAAATAAACACGGACACGGCGAATACGCAGCATCTGAATAAACACGGTGTGACAGTGTGATTAGGGGCAGGGTGGTGGAACACAGATTTCTTAGCAGGCGTATGGAGGATGCCCTTTCCCCCTATAGGGTTAACCCTAAACAAATGCCTAATTAACTCTCCTGCCCTTATAGGAGAGGTGGTCCCCTCTGAGAGAGCAGTCTTGTGTGCAGGGCGCAGAGAGAAAGGAAGCCTAATCCTGAGCCCAGGAGGAAGGTACACAGGGCCCGATTACATTCTTCACGCAAAAACGCACACGTTAAACGTTAACTCGTGAAAATTAACGCTGTTATTACAATCCGCGCACATTTTTTCATCCGTCAAAAAAAAAAAAAACACGTTAAAAAGACGCGCAAAAACGCACACGCATTAACGTTGCGCGCAGAAATCGGTGTGCGGACTGTTTTTTCAGGCGATTCAGCCAATGAGAATTAAGAACCACAATTGTCTCCCGTTCAGTTTTTGCTCCTGTCAAAGTCAATCTGAGTATATATGCTGCAGCAATAATAAAAACACGCACAACTTCTCCATTTTATTGTTTGGGTATGTGTAGAATGTGTAACTATACTCTGCTGTATTTTTATTTTTGGGCTGGTGTATTTGGTTTCAGCCAGGATGTTCAGATTTGCCGTTAACACCAGCTTTTAAAAGACGTTAAAATTATGCGCGCAAACGCTGTGCGTTAATATTTGCGCATAGATTGTAATACCATCTGCGTACCAGTGCACAAACGCATTTGCGCTCACAATGTTACGTATAGGACGCGCGCAGTACATTACGCTCTCAAAGGGTTCACGCAGGTTCACCCGTGGTAGACGTTAATGCGCATTTTTTGTTGTAATACGACGTTCAGCGCAAAGGGTTTTGCCCCTCGCGTTAATGCGTTTTTGCGCGCGCGTTATTTTTTCCGCAAAGAATGTAAAAGGGCCCACAATATCTTACTTTTATAGGTTGGTAAACCGCTTATCAGACAGATATGCTGTAATGTGAAGCCGCCGCATCCAGGAGTAGATGTTTATTTTGTCTTTGTTCATATTTAGGGCTGAAACAACTAATCGATTAATCGGCAACTAATCGATGATAAAATTAGTTGTCAACTATTTCCATTATCGATTAATCGGTGTCGATTAATGGTCCTGTGTACAGTACACACTGTTTAGAGTCGGACTGTGTTAAAAACGTAAATAACCTCAGCTTCGGAGCGGATTGGAGAAGAGGCGCCGCTGCTTTACTAGCTATGATTAAGTTCTAGGTTTATGTCAGACACAACCAGTTTGTTTTTCTTCCATTTACAACAGTAGCAGAACTATAACACAAACAATAGGATACTGTCACTGGGTGAAGGAGCTGTATGCCTGTGTTTCATCCTTACTTGAAGCTGGAGTTCTGTGCCACCACCCCACCCCCCCTGCCACACCCTCTTTGGTTGGGAATTGCCATTCCCTCCCTTCGGTCTAGTCCCTTTCCCCAAACTCACTCCCACACTCAGATCCGGTCTTTTTCCAGACCCACTCCCTCTCACACTCATGTCAAGTCACCTGAGCAAAGTTACTCCCTTCCACCTCCAGTCCTTCCTCCCACTCAGTTTGTTCACAAAATTATTTAAAAAAGGGACACTCTACGCACCCTGACCACTTTAGCTTATTAACCCCGATTTCATGCTGACATCGTCTATGACAAAGTGCTTGTAGCCGCGTTCATTTGAAAAAGCAAACATGGGCTTAAGCTGTGCATGCAGCATCAACCTATCCTCTGACCAGCACTCGCATATCTTGTGTGTGAAAAGAACGCAAGATACGCAATTTGCGTATGTACGTACGAAAGTTACATACACTACGCAAATTATAATTTTTTTTACATAAAATTCAGTAAAAAAAAAAATTCTATTTATCCGATGAATCGATTAATCAAAATAATAATCGGCCAACTAATCGATTATGAGAATAATCGTTAGTTGCAGCCCTATTCATATTATACCCTACAATGGCTGCACAATAAAGCAGAAACCAAAGCACTGATATTTTGTGATTTCGGCTGCCATTCCTCACCTTCTCGTTTCCCACGCTGCCATTCCTCCCCTTCTCATTTCCTGCGTTGCCATTCCTCCCCTTCGTTTCCCGCGCTGCCATTCCTCCCCATCTCATTTCCTACGCTGCCATTCCTCCCCATCTCGTTTCCTGCGCTGCCATTCCTCCCCTTCTTATTTCCCACGCTGGCAGCAAGTTCAGTGTTTTATACACAGTCACCTTATTCATTAAATGGGCCAAAATACAGAGTCAGCTGATACACAGACACTGTACATGGACACGGCGTCAGCTGATACACAGACACTGTACATGGACACGGCGTCAGCTCATACACAGACACTGTACATGGACACGGCGTCAGCTCATACACAGACACTGTACATGGACACGGAGTCAGCTGATACACAGACACTGTACATGGACACGGCGTCAGCTCATACACAGACACTGTACATGGACACGGCGTCAGCTCATACACAGACACTGTACATGGACACGGAGTCAGCTGATACACAGACACTGTACATGGACACGGCGTCAGCTGATACACAGACACTGTACATGGACACGGCGTCAGCTCATACACAGACACTGTACATGGACACGGAGTCAGCTCATACACAGACACTGTACATGGACACGGAGTCAGCTCATACACAGACACTGTACATGGACACGGCGTCAGCTCATACACAGACACTGTACATGGACACGGCGTCAGCTCATACACAGACACTGTACATGGACACGGCGTCAGCTCATACACAGACACTGTACATGGACACGGCGTCAGCTCATACACAGACACTGTACATGGCGTCATCACTGCATAATGAATCACAGAGCCCGCATGGGTAAGTCCCAGACACAAACATATTGCCGCGTGTCCTTTACCGGCTCAGCTCTTCTCTCATCAGGTCCCAGCGCCCCAGGCCAGTCGGGTATATGGGCCACACGGCAGGTCCTCCCTCCCAGAATGTCCACGCAGGGTACATAATGTCCTGATAGTCCGACGTCTGAAAATGGACACCAAAAGCAGAGAAATAATTTACCACCTGACCCCAAAACCTGCTCAGTGACCCCACAAACTGCTCAGTGACCCCAAAATCTGCTCAGTGACCCCACAAACTGTTCAGTGACCCCACAAACTGCTCAGTGACCCCAAAATCTGCTCAGTGACCCCACAAACTGCTCAATGATCCCACAAACTGCTCAATGACCCCACAAACTGCTCAGTGACCCCAAAAACTGCTCAGTGACCCCACAAACTGCTTAGTGACCCCAAAAACTGCTCAATGACCTCACAAACTGCTCAGTGACATTCACAAACTGCTCAGTGACCCCACAAACTGCTCAGTGACCTCACAAACTGCTCAGACCCTACAAACTGCTCAGTGATCTCACAAACTGCTCTGTGACCTCACAAACTGCTCAGAGACCCCACAAACTGCTCAGAGACCTCACAAACTGCTCAGAGAACCCACAAACTGCTCAGACCCCACAAACTGCTCAGTGACCCCACAGACTGCTCAGAGACCCCACAAACTGCTCAGAGACCCCACAAACTGCTCGGTAACCTTACAAACTGCTCAGTGACCCCACAAACTGCACAGAGACCCCACAAACTGCCCAGAGACCTTGTCATGCCCCATGATTTAGGATTTATTGTATATTTTTCTGTTTTGTGTTGAATCTGCCTTTGCTGCTCACATGCTATTGATTTCATAGCTATTTTGTCCCTTCTGGGTTTCCCTAGCTTTATGTATCCAGTTAGTTTCCACCCCTCTGCTCAGTGTCTTGTTGTTAGTTACTTCCTGGTCACATAGCAACCATTCTGTGCTCACTGTTAGACAAATCTAATGTCTTTTTACCTGCATTGCTGTACACTATTCAAGATTGTCAGTCTGATCATTAAACTCTTCAACTGGATTCATCTTTCTACGTGTCAGTTTTGCTGAGTTGAAGCTATCTGCTGAACTTCATCGTGTGAGTACTGGTCAAATACAGACGTAGCTAGTCTAAAGCATCCACACCTCGCAGCTTTGCTTAGGGAAGCAGAATAGTAAAAAGACAGTTACTCTCCAGCATTACTGCTGTTAGTAAAAGTCATTAACAGCAGCTGCAGCAGAAGTATGCAGCTTTCAGTGAACCAGCGGTGAAAGCCTATAACATCAGCTGCAGCGTGTGGGCCTGTGTAAAAATGTGCCACACAGTGTCTGTTAACCACAGCTACTCTGCTGCTCTCTTCTTATTCTTCTCATCTGTGTAAGCATGGCAGACAGAAGAAGCCCTTTAACATTACAGGAAAGGCAACTTGTTTCAGATGTGGAAGTAATGAAAATAAATCCAACCAGAAGCAAACGCAATACAAAACCTACATGGAAGATTACTGAAACACTTATGGATATAAACTATGAGAAATCACAGCAAATGTCATGGCATTGGGAACAGGTGATGAGTTATGTCTCCACCATCACACAACCTATTTGTGATGCATCCTCACTAAAAGAAGTTTTAAGACAGCTTTCTACAGCTCATGCTCAATATCTCGCCCACTGTCACATTTATGTCTCTAATTTAGAGGAGATAGAGACAATTTAGTACATCAGGCCAGAGTAAAGGCAGAAGAGAGAATTGCCCAGCTCCAAGAGACTGCTTCTCACACTTCAGCATCTAGCAAGCATTCAAATAGCTCAGATCTTTCAAGGTCAAAGTCCTCACAATAGGGATGCACCAATACCGATACCAGTATCGGTGCCGATACTACCGTTTTGACGAGTACTCGTACTCGTCAAAAATCACCCAATACTTTTACTGATACTTCCGCTCCAGCGGGACAGCAAACGCGGCCTCCGGCGCTTCAATCGCGGCATCCGGGCTTGAAACTGCTTGAATTGCGGCATCCGGGCTTGATACTCGGCCTCTGGCGCTCACTCTGTGCATGTTCGTCGCACGAGGCAGCGCATCACCGCAGCGAGAGACTGACAGATCACGTGGGACTGGCTGCTAGTCATAAAGGAGTGGCACGTCTCTAGAAGCAGGTGCGTATGTTCTGGCGGTCTCTTTCCCCCCCCCAAACGAAAAAAATAATTTATTTTGCCCAGCAACTTGTTTTTGTTAGTTTGCGGGGGAAGGGACAGACATACTATAAACTTTGCAGGCCTGATGCAGCGGTTCGGACTCGGAGGCCTGTCCTGACACTCAGCAACTTGCCCAGCAACCTATTTATCGGAGTGTCGGGACAGGCCTCCGCACCGCTGCGTCAGGCCTGCAAAGTTTGTTTATCTGTCCCTTCCCCCAACGAAGGGAAATAAATTGATAGGGGGGAAAGCGGAGTGCTGGGACAGTAAACATGATTGATATTAATCCCAGCACTCCGCTTTTCCCTATCAATTTATTTCCTTTCGTTAGTGGAAGGGGCAGATACACCAGAAACTTTGGAGGGCTGACGCAGCGGTGCGGAGGTCTGTCCCGGCACTCAGAATTTATTTTGCCCAGCAATTTATTTTTTTTCATTTTGGGAAGGGGGGAAGGGGGGGTCACTAGATGGGGTATGAGTGATCTATATCTGTAATGTAATCTACACTACATGAATGAACCTCCAAAAAATATAATTTATTTCATTTAATATACAGTCTAAGGTATCAATGTATAATCCATCAACTATGCCTAGTGTACAAAAATATAATTAAATTTACATTACAATTTAAATTTATTATATATATATATCTCGGGGGGGATATATACATGTGAGCTGGGGATATTCTGTATATATATATCTCGGGGGGATATATACATGTGAGCTGGGGATATTCTGTATATATATATATATCTCGGGGGGGATATATACATGTGAGCTGGGGATATTCTGTATATATATATATATATATCTCGGGGGGATATATACATGTGAGCTGGGGATATTCTGTATATATATATATATATCGGGGGGGATATATACATGTGAGCTGGGGATATTCCGTATATATATATATCTCGGGGGGGATATATACATGTGAGCTGGGGATATTCTGTATATATATATATATATCTCGGGGGGGATATATACATGTGAGCTGGGGATATTCTGTATAATAATATAATATATATATATATATATATCGGGGGGATATATACATGTGAGCTGGGGATATTCTGTATATATATATATATATATATATATATATATCGGGGGGATATATACATGTGAGCTGGGGATATTCTGTATATATTATATATATATCTCGGGGGGATATATACATGTGAGCTGGGGATATTCTGTAATATATATATATATCGGGGGGATATATACATGTGAGGGATATTCTGTATATTATATAATATATGTCGGGGGGATAATACATGTGAGCTGGGGATATTCTGTATATATATATATATATCGGGGGGATATATACATGTAGCTGGGGATATTCCTATATATATATATCTCGGGGGATATATACATGTGAGCTGGGGATATTCTGTATATATATGTCGGGGGGATATATACATGTGAGCTGGGGATATTCTGTATATATATATATATCGGGGGGGGGATATATACATGTGAGCTGGGGATATTCTGTATATATATATATATCGGGGGGGGATATATACATGTGAGCTGGGGATATTCTGTATATATATATATCTCGGGGGGATATATACATGTGAGCTGGGGATATTCCGTATATATATATATCTCGGGGGGATATATACATGTGAGCTGGGGATATTCTGTATATATATATATATGTCGGGGGGATATATACATGTGAGCTGGGGATATTCTGTATATATATATGTCGGGGGGATATATACATGTGAGCTGGGGATATTCTGTATATATATATATATTTCGGGGGGGATATATACATGTGAGCTGGGGATATTCTGTATATATATGTCGGGGGGGTATATACATGTGAGCTGGGGATATTCTGTATATATATATATATGTCGGGGGGATATATACATGTGAGCTGGGGATATTCTGTATATATATTATATATCTCGGGGGGATATATACATGTGAGCTGGGGATATTCTGTATATATATATAATCGGGGGGGATATATACATGTGAGCTGGGGATATTCTGTATATATATATATATGTCGGGGGGGATATATACATGTGAGCTGGGGATATTCTGTATATATATATATATATCTCGGGGGGGATATATACATGTGAGCTGGGGATATTCTGTATATATATATATATATCTCGGGGGGATATATACATGTGAGCTGGGGATATTCTGTATATATATATATCGGGGGGGGGGTATATACATGTGAGCTGGGGATATTCTGTATATATATATATAATATCTCGGGGGGTATATACATGTGAGCTGGGGATATTCTGTATATATATATATATATCTCGGGGGGATATATACATGTGAGCTGGGGATATTCTGTATATATATATATATATCTCGGGGGGATATATACATGTGAGCTGGGGATATTCTGTATATATATATATATCGGGGGGGATATATACATGTGAGCTGGGGATATTCTGTATATATATATATATATCTCGGGGGGATATATACATGTGAGCTGGGGATATTCTGTATATATATATGTCGGGGGGGTATATACATGTGAGCTGGGGATATTCTGTATATATATATATCTCGGGGGGGATATATACATGTGAGCTGGGGATATTCTGTATATATATATATCTCGGGGGGGATATATACATGTGAGCTGGGGATATTCTGTATATATATATATATTCTCGGGGGATATATACATGTGAGCTGGGATATTCTGTATATATATATGTCGGGGGGATATATACATGTGAGCTGGGGATATTCTGTATATATATATATATATCTCGGGGGGATATATACATGTGAGCTGGGGATATTCTGTATATATATATATCTCGGGGGGGATATATACATGTGAGCTGGGGATATTCTGTATATATATATATCTCGGGGGGATATATACATGTGAGCTGGGGATATTCTGTATATATATATATATGTCGGGGGGATATATACATGTGAGCTGGGGATATTCTGTATATATATATATATATATCGGGGGGATATATACATGTGAGCTGGGGATATTCTGTATATATATATATATCTCGGGGGGATATATACATGTGAGCTGGGGATATTCTGTATATATATATATCTCGGGGGGGATATATACATGTGAGCTGGGGATATTCTGTATATATATATATATATATCTCGGGGGGATATATACATGTGAGCTGGGGATATTCTGTATATATATATATCTCGGGGGGATATATACATGTGAGCTGGGGATATTCTGTATATATATATATATGTCGGGGGGGATATATACATGTGAGCTGGGGATATTCTGTATATATATATATATATATATCTCGGGGGGGATATATACATGTGAGCTGGGATATTCTGTATATATATATATATCTCGGGGGGATATATACATGTGAGCTGGGGATATTCTGTATATATATATATATGTCGGGGGGATATATACATGTGAGCTGGGGATATTCTGTATATATATATATATATCTCGGGGGATATATACATGTGAGCTGGGGATATTCTGTTATATATATATATCTCGGGGGATATATACATGTGAGCTGGGGATATTCTGTATATATATATATATATATATGTCGGGGGGATATATACATTGAGCTGGGATATTCTGTATATATATAATATATGTCGGGGGGGATATATACATGTGAGCTGGGGATATTCTGTATATATATATATATCTCGGGGGGATATATACATGTGAGCTGGGATATTCTGTATATATATATATCTCGGGGGGATATATACATGTGAGCTGGGGATATTCTGTATATATATATATATATATATATCTCGGGGGATATATACATGTGAGCTGGGGATATTCTGTTATATATAATATCTCGGGGGATATATACATGTGAGCTGGGGATATTCTGTATATATATATTATATCTCGGGGGATATATACATGTGAGCTGGGGAATTCGTATATATTATATTATATCTCGGGGGGATATATACATGTGAGCTGGGGGCATTTTTATGTGAGGTCTGTACTTATTGGAAAGCGTCACATGACATATAAAAGTATCGGTACTCGGTATCGGTGAGTACTTTATAAAGTGGTATCGGTGAGTACTTTATAAAGTGGTATCGGTGAGTACTTTATAAAGTGGTATCGGTGAGTACTTTATAAAGTGGTATCGGTGCATCCTTAGCTCAAATGAGTTAGAATTTATTGAAAGAGCTAAGGAATTGAAACAAAATTTTAGGGACAAAGGGTTTCCGAATAAAATCCTGACGAACGCATATAAAGGAGTTTTACACATCCCTAGAGAGACGCTACTACAAGATAAGAAACGAGGGAATGAAACACCCCTTATAAGATGTGTAGGTAACAAGTTAAAACCATCATGGAAAGATACTGGCCGTTAATTACGTGGAACCCCAAATGAAGGAAGTTCTCTCTGCACATTCAACCATTACAGCACGAAGGTGTAAAAACATCAAGGACACAATCGTTACAAGTCATTATCAAGTGAAGTCAAAATCATGTACAACGTGGTTACAAAATAACTTGCATGGTTCCTATAAATGTGGAGATTGTAATGCGTGCAAACATATACAACATATTGTAGTGTGTGCAAACATATACAACATATTGTAGTGCGTGCAAACATATACAACATATTGTAGTGCGTGCAAACATATACAACATATTGTAGTGTGTGCAAAATATACAACATTTGTTTTTTACATATTGTAATGTGTGAAAATGCAAAAAAATTACAACATATTGTAGTGCGTGCAACATATACAACATATTGTAGTGCGTGCAAACATATTACAAACATATTGTAGTGCGTGCAAACATATACAACATATTGTGTGTGCAAACATATACAACATATTGTAGTGCGTGAATATATTCAACATATTGTAGTGCGTGCAAACATATACAACATATTGTAGTGGTGCAAACATATACAACATATTGTAGTGCGTGAATATATCAACATATTGTAGTGCGTGCAAACATATACAACATATTGTAGTGTGTGCAAACATATACAACATATTGTAGTGCGTGCAAAACATATCAACATATTGTAGTGCGTGCAAACATATACAACATATTGTAGTGCGTGCAAACATATACAACTATTGTAGTGCGTGCAAACATATCAACATATTGTAGTGCGTGCAAATATATACAACATATTGTAGTGCGTGCAAACATATACAACATATTGTAGTGCGTGCAAATATATACAACATATTGTAGCGGTGCAAACATATACAACATATTGTAGTGCGTGCAAACATATACAACATATTGTAGTGCGTGCAAATATATACAACATATTGTAGGCGTGTGCAAACATATACAACATATTGTAGTGCGTGCAAACATATACAACATATTGTAGTGCGTGCAAACATATACAACATATTGTAGTGCGTGCAAACATATACAACATATTGTAGTGCGTGCAAACATATACAACATATTGTAGTGCGTGCAAACATATACAACATATTGTAGTGTGTGCAAACATATACAACATATTGTAGTGCGTGAATATATTCAACATATTGTAGTGCGTGCAAACATATACAACATATTGTAGTGTGTGCAAACATATACAACATATTGTAGTGCGTGCAAACATATACAACATATTGTAGTGCGTGCAAACATATACAACATATTGTAGTGCGTGCAAACATATACAACATATTGTAGTGTGTGCAAACATATACAACATATTGTAGTGCGTGAATATATTCAACATATTGTAGTGCGTGCAAACATATACAACATATTGTAGTGCGTGCAAACATATACAACATATTGTAGTGCGTGCAAACATATACAACATATTGTAGTGCGTGAATATATTCAACATATTGTAGTGCGTGCAAAACATATCAACATATTGTAGTGCGTGCAAACATATACAACATATTGTAGTGCGTGCAAACATATACAACATATTGTAGTGCGTGCAAACATATACAACATATTGTAGTGCGTGCAAATATATACAACATATTGTAGTGCGTGCAAACATATACAACATATTGTAGTGCGTGCAAACATATACAACATATTGTAGTGCGTGCAAACATATTCAACATATTGTAGTGCGTGCAAACATATACAACATATTGTAGTGCGTGCAAACATATACAACATATTGTAGTGCGTGCAAACATATACAACATATTGTAGTGCGTGCAAATATATACAACATATTGTAGTGCGTGCAAACATATACAACATATTGTAGTGCGTGCAAATATATACAACATATTGTAGTGCGTGCAAACATATTCAACATATTGTAGTGCGTGCAAATATATACAACATATTGTAGTGCGTGCAAATATATACAACATATTGTAGTGCGTGCAAACATATACAACATATTGTAGTGCGTGCAAACATATACAACATATTGTAGTGCGTGCAAACATATACAACATATTGTAGTGCGTGCAAACATATTCAACATATTGTAGTGCGTGCAAACATATACAACATATTGTAGTGCGTGCAAACATATACAACATATTGTAGTGCGTGCAAACATATACAACATATTGTAGTGTGTGCAAACATATACAACATATTGTAGTGCGTGCAAACATATACAACATATTGTAGTGCGTGCAAACATATACAACATATTGTAGTGCGTGCAAATATATACAACATATTGTAGTGCGTGCAAACATATACAACATATTGTAGTGTGTGCAAATATATACAACATATTGTAGTGCGTGCAAACATATACAACATATTGTAGTGCGTGCAAACATATACAACATATTGTAGTGCGTGCAAACATATACAACATATTGTAGTGCGTGCAAACATATACAACATATTGTAGTGCGTGCAAACATATACAACATATTGTAGTGCGTGCAAATATATACAACATATTGTAGTGCGTGCAAACATATTCAACATATTGTAGTGCGTGCAAACATATACAACATATTGTAGTTGCGTGCAAACATATAAACATATTGTAGTGCGTGCAAACATATACAACATATTGTAGTGCGTGCAAATATATACAACATATTGTAGTGCGTGCAAACATATACAACATATTGTAGTGCGTGCAAACATATTCAACATATTGTAGTGCGTGCAAATATATACAACATATTGTAGTGCGTGTAAACATATTCAACATATTGTAGTGCGTGCAAATATATACAACATATTGTAGTGCGTGCAAACATATTCAACATATTGTAGTGCGTGCAAATATATACAACATATTGTAGTGCGTGTAAACATATTCAACATATTGTAGTGCGTGCAAATATATACAACATATTGTAGTGCGTGCAAATATATACAACATATTGTAGTGCGTGCAAATATATACAACATATTGTAGTGCGTGCAAACATATTCAACATATTGTAGTGCGTGCAAATATATACAACATATTGTAGTGCGTGCAAACATATACAACATATTGTAGTGTGTGCAAACATATACAACATATTGTAGTGCGTGCAAATATATACAACATATTGTAGTGCGTGCAAACATATACAACATATTGTAGTGCGTGCAAACATATACAACATATTGTAGTGCGTGCAAATATATACAACATATTGTAGTGTGTGCAAACATATACAATATATTGTAGTGCGTGCAAATATATACAACATATTGTAGTGCGTGCAAACATATACAACATATTGTAGTGTGTGCAAATATATACAACATATTGTAGTGCGTGCAAATATATTCAAAAAGATTCAGGAAAAATTAAAGACTCTACAGGAAAATGTGAATTTAAGATTAAATCTTTCTTTAATTGCAGCATTAAGGGATTAGTGTAAGCAGTAACATGTAAATGTGGAATGATGTACAGTTGTGTTCAAAATTATTCAACCCCCAATGCTGTAAAGGGTTTTAGGGAATTTAGTGACATTTGTAATTGTATTCAGAATGAAATCCTACAAGGACTTTTTAAAGAACCATATGCAACTAAAATGACATCAATTGGTTTTGTAATACAGTAGTAAATGTCTCTTTTGTGAATTCTTCATTGACACAATTATTCAACCCCTTAAAGACTACCCTCTGAAGAACAGAGGTTCATTCAAGTGTTTTCAATCAGGTATTGAAAACACCTGTGGATGTCACGGAGCAGCAATAAAGCATAATAAGCACCAATTAGGCAGCTTTAAAATGACTGTGATACTCAGCTCCTTCTAGACATTTACTGGTGTGGTTACAAACATGGTGAAGTCAAGAGAATGGTCCAGGAAGACAAGAGAAGAGGTGATTACTCTTCACAGGAAGGGCAATGGCTATAAGAAGATTGCAAAGATGTTAAACATACCAAGAGAGACCATAGGAAGCATCATTCGCAAATTCAAGGCAAAGGGCACTGTTGAAACGCTACCTGGTCGTGGCAGAAAGAAGATGCTGACTTTGACTGCTGTGCACTACCTGAAGCGTAGAGTGGAGAAAAGTCCCCGTGTGACTGCTGAGGAACTGAGAAAAGATTTGTCAGATGTGGGTACTGAAGTTTCAGCTCAGACAATACGGCGCACACTGCGTAATGAAGGCCTCCATGCCAGAACTCCCAGGCGCACCCCCTTGCTGTCTCCAAAGAATAAGAAGAGTCGACTGCAGTATGCCAAAAGTCATGTGGACAAACCACAGAAGTTTTGGGATAGTGTTCTGTGGACTGATGAAACAAAATTAGAACTGTTTGGGCCCATGGATCAACGCTATATTTGGAGAGAGAAAGAACAAGGCCTATGAAGAAAAGAACACCTTGCCTACTGTGAAGCATGGCGGGGGGTCAATCATGCTTTGGGGCTGTTTTGCTTCTGCAGGTACAGGGAAGCTTCAGCGTGTGCAAGGTACCATGAATTCTCTTCAGTACCAGGAGTATTGGATGACAATGTGATGCAGTCCGTCACAAACCTGAGGCTTGGGAGACGTTGGACCTTTCAACAGGACAATGATCCCAAGCATACCTCCAAGTCCACTAGAGCATGGTTGCAGATTAAAGGCTGGAACATTTTGGAGTGGCCATCGCAGTCACCGGACTTAAATCCGATGGAGAACCTCTGGTGGGACTTAAAGAAAGCAGTTGCAGTGCGCAAGCCTAAGAATGTGACTGAACTGGAGGCTTTTGCCCATGACGAATGGGCGAAGATACCCGTAGATGGCTGCAAGATACTTGTGTCAAGCTATGCTTCACGTTTAAAAGCTGTTATAACTGTAAAAGGATGTTGTACTAAGTACTAAGATTGAATGTCACTTGGGGGTTGAATAAAACTGATAATGACATGAGCACAGAAAAGACATTTGTGGTTATTTCATTATAAATGTTATGTTATATTTGTCTGACCTACACGTGCCTCTTTGATTTAATTGTAAGCAAGATGACTGAATGATCAAAATCAATGTCAAACTGGCCAAAACACTCAATTTCAGTGGGGGTTAAATAATTTTGAACACAACTGTACGTCGGTAAAACCTTTAGACCTTTTAAACAACGGATTCTCGAGCACGTTCGTTCGATTCGGAATCCGGCAGATACTCCGGTTGCGAGACATGTAATGCAACAACAAAACAATGATACAAATGCTTTAAAATTTTGTGGAATTGAAAAAGTATGTAGATCACAAAGGCAGGGAGATTATAATCTCCTTTTAAGAAGAAGGGAATGTCTTTGGATCTACCAGCTTAATGCTATAAATCCGGCAGGACTTAATGAAGGGTTTAGTTTCACCCCATATAGAGGAGCCGAATGTTTAACCTAACAATAATAATTTACAGTAATAAACAATAGAAAAGAAAATATGGAATGATCGCAGGAGTAATATAAACGTTTTGATTCGTACAAATGAATGTTGAGGTCTCACATGTCCCTTAAAAGCTTGGAAATAAATAAACTAGTTCATTTTAAGTGAGGTGTAATATATAAAGTAAAAAAATAAAAAATGATTTGTCTCTGAATTTAAATCAATGCATCATACTTTACACCAACCGAAAAGCATTCAATAAGTAACGGTGTAATCTGTGCTATAATATCGAGTATGTATATAGTGGAATTGAAGCCTGCAGTGATAATCGGATTCATGGAAATGTCGATTGACGGCTTTAACCACGTGATCGCAGCGAATGGGGGGGTTTTTGCTTCTCTATGTCGGCTTGTAAATAGAGCGACGGGAAGAGTTAATTTTACATCATTAGCGAAGCCGAAATGTAGATTTAAAAATGGAGCTCAGAGTGATTTGTAAACCATCACACAGCTGCTCTTAATGAAGGGCCAATAGAGTGACTCCTCAAGGTCTATTTAAATGGGTCAAAACACTTGCACCATTAGAGCTCCTGATGAAATTGCTGGTGGTTCGGCTAAGAAACGCGCGTTGAGCTGCTAATGTAGCAGAAAATTCACACGCATTTATTAATAAAATATCAAGCAGAACTTAAATGTGAAAATGATTGGCGAGTGTGATGGAATTCTAGTAATAAAGTTACCTATGCAGCGCTGCTGGGTTAGTTCTACCAGAATGCTTTAAATATCGGGTTTCTTTCTCTGCATAACTCTCGGCGTTTTGAAATATACGCTGAGTAAGCCGGGAGATTGATTCAATGCAATAAATGTTACCTGCATGATCCTTTGCACCAATTAGCGGCAATTTATATGAAAGTATAAAAATCTAAGCTTCAATTATAATCCCTAAGAAAAGGGTATATTTAAGTGGCCCAAAATATAGGTCATCTGATAAATTGATTATATATCAACATTTGTATCGAATGTATGGAACGTGCAGAATAATTGGTGCTAATATAGCAAGAAAAATCCATGCATTTATCAACAAAATGGCAAACAGAATCTAAAGGTGAAAATTAGGAACCAGTGAGCCACGAATCTCACATTCTGGATGGTTTCTCACAGCACTGTACCTAATATAGGGAATATATATATATAGAGAAAAAGTGTGTAAACCAAATCTGAATGAATAATATTTCCATTTAATGGAGTATAATACACAGAATGCCAACAATGCATAATATTCCAACATCGATTTAGAATCAACACAGCTCTAACACCAAACTAAGGAGTTAGAATTGCCAACAGCGAGTCATTTCTGGTCATTGGATGACCTGTTGTTTTAATAATAAAAGGATATCATTTTAATTAATTATTCAATAAAGGTAAAATGTTTATTAACTAAGGAGGGATATTTCCTCATTATTGGGGAGGTTACCCAATCTACGTTTGGTGTTTAGTCACTGTATCTCGTCCATTTCTCAGTTTGCAGAGGAGGGATTTTTTTCCACCTTCGTATCATTTATTATAGCTAACGAGATACCAGCCCTTGACAAGAATGCAGATATCCTAATTCTCCTGGGCAGAGATATCCTCAGAGCACATAAGGTACGGCAACAAATTAATGGTCCACATGATGCTCCATTCGCTCAACGCCTTGATCTAGGTTGGGTTATCATAGGCAATGTTTGTATAAGGGAAATGAAGATTGCTTCCTACAGAACACACATCTTGCCAAATGGTTGCATCACCTATCTTGACCCGTGCCCACACCATTACAGAGTGAAGGAGAAATTGAACAGCAACGAATGGCAACATAACGACCAAGATAAATTAAATGCCTTTCAGTCCTGGGATAACACCTTTGGAGCCACAGTGTTCAATTCTAACAACAATGACAACAAACTGGCACTGGCAAGAGAAGACAGGGAATTGCTCAAGATGATGGATAAAGAATTCGCTCAGGATGATGCCAATAGCAGGGTAGCACCCTTACCCTCTCGTACGCCTAGAGAAAAGCTACCTAACAATCCACAGCAAGCAGCTGCTCGATTTGCCTCTTTAAAGCGCACCTTGAAGAAGATGAATAGGCCCCATGCCAGCCGGAATCCAGTGCTGGTCCGCGGAATCGGGAAATGTTCCAGTTCTGCCAGGAAAGCCCTCTACAAGTGCAAGTACAAAGCCCAGAAAACGAAGATTGAAAGGAAGAAAAGGAGAAGGCTAGAGCTGCCGTGTCAAAGACAGTCTGGGGGGATAAGAATGGCTGTACACGTGTAATCAAACTGCGTAAAATGCCTCGTTATTATCCTACTGAAGATGTTCCAAGGAAGCTGTTAAGCCATGGCAAGAAGCCTTTCAGCCAGCACAAACGCGACCTGCGCTCCTCCATCACTCCTGGGACCGTACTTATACTCCAATGGACGCCACAGGGGGAAGTGTGTGGTTTTTCTTAAGCAGCTCCAGTCTGGCCTTCTGCTGGTAACAGGACCACAGGTTATCAACCGGGTGCCCCTGCGTAGAGCTCACCAGAAATTTTAATACATCGACTCTGAGGCGAGTATTGCTTCTCTTTCTTGCTTTATTAAACATAGCAGCAAGTGGCAACTAGTAAGAACTGAAAATATGAAGCATTTATATTGCATAAAAGAGAAAACATATAATAACAGTAGTAACAGGTATATATGGTATCTTCCAACACCCCTTCCACTCCTTTGGGTCTGTCCTCTTTCCTGTCAGAGCCCATCAAAACCAATCCACGTCCCTCCTACTTCCTCTTTCTTAGCTGCTCGGCAACTAGTTAAGTATACATAACATCTCTCTGCTGTGATATCCTGTTTTAGCCTTTTGACTTAGTGAATATATATATATATATATATATATATATATTATATATCCCTGTTATTTAATGTGCATTGTTACTGTTCTAGCGGGCGCCCGGCTTTAACCGCGGCGTTCGTGTTTAACTTGTTTCCTCTGATCTCCCTGGTGACCGCGGCATAACCCCGTCTGCCTGCCTCTCCGAGACGCTGCACGCGCTCACTGGCCGGGTGGGCGGGGTGAACTCGCAAGGTCTGCGCACGCGGGGAATTTTCCGGCGCCATTCTCTCTGTTACGATCTGGCGCCATGCCTCGCAAAAAAAAAACGCAACGTCCAGCCTCCCCAGCGGAGGTATCTGCACAATCCTCTGATGAGAGTTTGGGTGAGCAACAATCACAACCACCCGTTCTAGTGCAGGCACAGATGGCTCCTTCCCAGCCTTCCACCCTAGATCCTTACATGCAGGCGCCTATTGACTCTGCGGTATTTAAAGCAATCTCAGTTCTGTCTGCTGATTTTACTCGCTCCCTAAAAGAAGTGATGGCTGAGAATCGCCACCTTGATAACCCCCGCCGCTGGCGGTTTCCGACACAGGCGACACACTCACCGCAATGAGACCCCCCTGGCCACCACCACGGGGAAACAGTCAGTGAAAAAGGCACGACACGTGACTGGAGGGGCTGGCAACCCCGCAACACTGTCGGGACACGTGCACCCATCCCCCTCTGCAGCAACCCGTAAACGTGCTCCTGCACACACGGCGTCAGCTCACACCAAGAGAATTAAAATCTCTTCTGTCTCCAATCCCGACACCGCTATTGTCCCTGCCCCGCTTCAGGACTCTATCCCTGATTCGGAGGAGGATGACACTAGCGATGTCATAGACGTTTATGCCTCTGATGAGGAATTTACTGAAGATCCCGTAGAAATTGATATAAAAGCCCTGTGACGGAACCGTTCTCTTCCGTCTGTCCTGACTCTCCACCAGTGACGTGCGGTGAGGTCAGTGGCTGGTGAGGCACTGGTTAGTATCAGAGCCAGATATACAAATGCAAAACAGCCAAAAAACATTCCAGCTCCCAAAGAGGAGGCTTCAGGCATTTAGTACATCAGGACAGACACTGCGAGTAAGGACTGACTGGAAGCCGATTCTGTTCCCACAGACCTCTCGCTCCTTTATACAGAACAATTATCTTACAATATACCTTCTAAATTGCATTGGTAAAAACTTCCTAAATGAAGAATCTACAGTCCTGGGTCCTTGTACCTGGACTTGTTTTCATACAGGGTCAGAGAGAGGTGAAAAGCAGGAGGAGAATGACTGGAGAATGGAAAATTCTAGGTCAAAATAGCCAAACCAGAATTTTTTTTCCCTTTAATGATCTGCTATTTTGACCTAGAATTTTCCATTCTCCAGTCATGTCCCATGATCTAGGATTTATTTGTATATTTTTCTGTTTTGTGTTGAATCTGCCTTTGCTGCTTACATGCTATGGAGTTCATAGCTATTTTGTCCCTTCTGGGTTTCCCTAGCTTTCTGTATCCAGTTAGTTTCCACCCCTCTGCTCAGTGTCTTGTTGTTACTTACTTCCTGGTCACATAGCAGCCATTCTGTTCTCACTGCTGGACAAATCTATTGTCTTTTTACCGGCATAATCTGTACACTAACAAGATTGTCAGTCTGATCATTAAACTCTTCAACTGGATTCATCTTTCTAGGTGTCTGCTGAACTTCATCGTGTGAGTACTGGTCAAATACAGACAGCTAGTCTTTAGCATCCACGCCTCACAGCTTTGCTTAGGGAAGCATAATAGACCACAAACTGCTCAGTGACCTCACAAACTGCTCAGAGACCCCACTGCTAGTACATCACAAAATTTAATCTGGCAAAACTGGCATTAACCCTGTGTGTGGGAGGGATGGTGCCGCCACCATGTGATCCTTTGCATTGGACACTGTGTATAAGGGGTGGTGCTTTATAAAGGAGAGGTCTGTGCCCAGGCAGGGGTAACTGTGTGTATGTCGAGGAAGCACCCTCACCTTACTAAAGGAAAAGACAGGAATGACGGGCGTCATCCACCGCGGAACCTGCGGATAATCCCGCACGTTGATCACCAGCTCCATGTCAGGCAAATCTGGCAGCAGCTGCAGGAGAAAGTGCTCGACTCCACTGCACCTGGACAGGGAACATGAAGACCACATGAACAGAGAGACGAAAGAACGAGGAGGAACCAGACCTAGAGCCATCAAGAGGAGGAACAAGACAAGGAAACCTCAAGAGAAGAAAGGAGGAGACAACGAGGAGGAACAGGACCAGGAGACACCAAGAGAAGAAAGGAGGAGACAAAGAGGAGGAACAGGACTAGGAGACACAAAGAGAAGAAAGGAGGAGACAAAGAGGAGGAACAGGACCAGGAGACACCAAGAGAAGAAAGGAGACACCAAGAGAAGAAAGGAGGAGACAAAGAGGAGGAACAGGACCAGGAGACACCAAGAGAAGAAAGGAGACAAAGAGGAGGAACAGGACCAGGAGACACCAAGAGAAGAAAGGAGGAGAAAAAGAGAAGAAAGGAGGAGAAAAAGAGGAGGAACAGGACCAGGAGACACCAAGAGAAGAAAGGAGGAGACAAAGAGGAGGAACAGGACCAGGAGACACCAAGAGAAGAAAGGAGAAGAAAAAGAGGAGGAACAGGACCAGGAGACACCAAGAGAAGAAAGGAGGAGACAAAGAGGAGGAACAGGACCAGGAGACACCAAGAGAAGAAAGGAGGAGACAAAGAGAAGGAACAGGATCAGGAGACACCAAGAGAAGAAAGGAGACAAAGAGGAGGAACAGGACCAAGAGACAAAGAGGAGGAACAAAACCAGGAGACACCAAGAGAAGAAAGGAGGAGACAAAGAGGAGGAACAGGACCAGGAGACACCAAGAGAAGAAAGGAGGAGACAAAGAGAAGGAACAGGATCAGGAGACACCAAGAGAAGAAAGGAGACACCAAGAGGAGGAACAGGACCAGGAGACAAAGAGGAGGAACAGGACCAGGAGACACCAAGAGAAGAAAGGAGGAGAAAAAGAGGAGGAACAGGACCAGGAGACACCAAGAGAAGAAAGGAGGAGAAAAAGAGGAGGAACAGGACCAGGAGACACCAAGAGAAGAAAGGAGGAGAAAAAGAGGAGGAACAGGACCAGGAGACACCAAGAGAAGAAAGGAGGAGACAAAGAGGAGGAACAGGACCAGGAGACACCAAGAGAAGAAAGGAGGAGGAACAGGACCAGGAGACACCAAGAGAAGAAAGGAGGAGACAAAGAGGAGGAACAGGACCAGGAGACCATGAGGAGGAACAGGACCAGGAGACACCAAGAGAAGAAAGGAGACACTATGGAGGAACAGGACCAGGAGACACCAAGAGAAGAAAGGAGACAAAGAGGAGGAACAGGACCAACCAAGAGAAGAAAGGAGACAATGAGGAGGAACAGGACCAGGAGACACCAAGAGAAAAAAGGAGACAATGAGGAGGAACAGGACCAGGAGACACCAAGAGAAGAAAGGAGGCTACGGTCAGGTCTATTCAAAGAGAGGTGAACCTCAGGAGAATGACTGGAGAAGTGAAAATTCTAGGTCAAAATAGTCAAACCAGAAAAATTCTCCCATTTATCTCACTTTCCAAATCAACTATTTGCTCTAGACTGTTCTCTGCTCCTGCCAGTTCTCCTGGCTTTCACCTTTCTCTGAATAACTGTAAAAAAAAGAGGAGGAACAGGACCTGGAGACATCAAGAGAAGGAAGGAGGAGACTGTGACGTGCGTCACTTTGGACTTGAAGTACATGGGCCTAGAAATGTATTTGAGAGGTGCAGGCCTGATGTTTAATATTGTTTCCCTGCTGTTTCCTTTGTTAAAGTCACCCTGTATCTACAATTGTAGATGCAGGGTGTTTGTGTTTTCTGTGCCCTGTTTACCTGATGTCTGTGTTATATTAATATTCCCTTATGTATGTATCGTGGAGTCTCCTGTGGTATAACTGACTGTATATGCTGAGCTGTTCTTTTCTTTTGTTTTCACATGCTTCAATCACCCCCCTCCTCTTCCCCCAGCAAAGAGCTCAAACCGGATCTCCGTGCCCCTTCTAAGCCATTGTTCCAATGCTGGGCGTGTTTCCATTGTTTCTGTACATTCCCCTGTGTGTGTTTTAACCAGTTTCAAAATGTAAATAAACTAAACAGGGTTATTCAGAGAGCGGTGAAACGCGGGAGAATGGCTGGAGAATGGAAAATTCTAGGTCAAAATAGCCAAACCAGAAAAATTCTCCCATTTATCTCCCTTTCCAAATCGGCTATTTTGACCTAGAATTTTCCATTCTCCAGCCATTCTCCTACTTTTCACCTCTCTCTGAATAACCCTGTAAGTCTCCATTTTCATTCTGCAAAGATCTCCTGTGTGTTATTGCCTGGGTTCTGGGCCAGAAGCGGTACTTCTGTGGAATACTGACTTGAAGGGGAGCATTCTGCACGTGGACAGGAATCACTCACATTACATAGACAAAGAGGAGGACCAGGAGACAACAAGAGAAGATAGGAGACATTGAGCGAAGAGGAGGAGACGACTAGGAGGCATCTAGAGAAGAAAGAGGAGACACAGGAGGAACAGGACCAGTAGACATTAAGAGAAACCGAAGACAAAGAGGAGGAACAAAAGACTTTGAGAGAAAAAGACAAGATATGAATGTGACAGATCTCTGTACCCCGACAGGGTCACATCTGCCAATGCCGCTTCCTCGCAGGACCCTCCGTGTTCTACCCAGGCAGACTCCCGTGCCTCCCTCCAGTCCTCAGACGAAGCGTAACCCCTTCCCGTAGCAGGAAGTTCCATGCCGTCCTGGCAGCGGGGGTGGTTTGAAGACGCAGGGCGTACATGTACGTCCCGCTGTCTACAATGGGGCCGCCTCGGCCCCTCCCCACAGCCTGCGTGCGCCGACTTGCGGCGCACGTCATTGGCTGCAAAGGGACAGCCTGAAATCAAGCCGTCCCCTGCAGCCAATGACGCACGCTGCGCGACGGGTTTTAAATCAGTGCCACGCGACGGCACCTGTCGGCGAGGTGTACCTTTATGCCTCGCCGGCAAAAGCCACTCATTAATGGTGCTGACTGCACGTCCTTAAGGGGTTAAGGACCGAGACACATAGAAAGCCCTCTAGCATCCCCCAGAAATAAGACAAGGCTGTAGATCTGAGGTCTTTCAGAAAGGAACTGGTTTAATCAGAGGACACTCACACACATACATTTATACGGTCACACATGGGTAATTTACATACACGAAACCCCCCCCAGAAACTGTTGGGGGACCCAACCAGACAATTGGACAAACATTTACTTCTTGAAATGTGAAACATAATTAGATTAGGCAGAGAATTAAATGAAACATTATGTAACATTTCTAAATGAGACAGGACAATGGGAATCGGGATCATAACAGATTACAGACAGCAGATTTACAACCTATTCAAATATAAACAGAGCAAGCAGCTTTACCTTCCCTCTACTCCCATCTGTTTCACTTACCCCCTCCTCCCTTAGATTGTAAGCTCACGGGATGTCTGGCCGAGCACTTGGTTAAAGTGCTGTACTTCCTAGACAAGCTATCCTACGGGCAGGGTTGCCTTTTCCTTATTTATCATCTTTGTCTCGTGTTTGTGCTTCCCCATTGTACAGAATAATAATAATAATATACACATTCCCGAGACCAGGGTAGGCTGGCAGGTTAATCCTTTCAACAGATAACACATACACATAGACCAGACAATAGACAAATAATAGCATTCTTACATAATCACAGATTACACAAACATTCTGCACACAAGAGAGAGCAAGAGGATAATAAAGAACCTCAGACCTGCACCTCTCAAACGCATGTCAACGTCCATGCACCCCAAGTCCAAACACATCTCCACTTCCATGCACCCCAAGTCCAAACACATCTCCACGTCCATGCACCCCACGTCCAAACGCATGTCCACGTCCATGCACCCCAAGTCCAAACACATCTCCACGTCCATGCACCCCAAGTCCAAACACATCTCCACGTCCATGCACCCCAAGTCCAAACACATCTCCACATCCATGCACCCCAAGTCCAAACGCATCTCCACGTCCATGCACCCCAAGTCCAAACACATCTCCACTTCCATGCACCCCAAGTCCAAACACATCTCCACGTCCATGCACCCCAAGTCCAAACACATCTCCACATCCATGCACCCCAAGTCCAAACGCATCTCCACGTCCATGCACCCCAAGTCCAAACACATCTCCACTTCCATGCACCCCAAGTCCAAACACATCTCCACGTCCATGCACCCCAAGTCCAAACACATCTCCACGTCCATGCACCCCAAGTCCAAACGCATGTCCACGTCCATGCACCCCAAGTCCAAACACATCTCCACGTCCATGCACCCCAAGTCCAAATGACGCACGTCACAATGGGTGCACCATCGAACCGAGCTAGCGTTGGAATAGAGATGGACAAGCAGATCTCCAGTGACCTGTTCATGAACAGAACTGTACAAAGGACACACGGGACGTGAAACGCGTCTTCCTGTCCCTCGTGTCTGTCTGGAGGCAAAACACGCGGCTTTATTGACTATTTTCCATTTTGAAAATTAGCAGAAATTCCGTCCATTTGTGACTCGAAGGACAGAAGCGAAGCGCCCCGATCAGGGGGGGCAAAGAACATGGACACTGCGAGACCAAGGTCTGACCAAGCAGCAGCAAACCCGTCCCACCAGATACTGACCGTGCCGGGAACATACAGTCCTCCTCGCGGTACAGCTGGTGCTTTATGATCTGGTAGTGGGTTCCCAGTTTACGACTCAAGACATTATCCATCAGGTCCTGGGAGATACCGGTGATAAATGGCGCCAGGTCCTGCTGGAGTACCCTGCGGGCGACATGAGGGGGCGACATGAGGGAGGCGCCGGTTACAAGGACAGGGAGCAGGAGGGAACGGCTGTCACACAGGTGTCTATGTGCCCGGGGCATCCTATGCAGAGGCTACGTGGCCGCTCTGTGCTATGTGTCACATCCTGCTATGGGAAGGCTTCCTGGGAAGGTATCGGGATGGGTGCTGTCCGAATCTGGCCTTAAAGGACACAGGGTGACCCCATGAACCTCCACCCACACCGCGGGCCAGGGCCCCCTCACCTGTAGTAACAGGTCTCATTTTGGCTCTCGCACGGCCTGTGACCGCTCACGGCTTTCTCGATTTTATCCAAGTATCTGGTCCAGCGCGAGTCTGAGGAGGAGAAGACACGTTACCAAGGGAGGAACGCGCCGGCATCCTGCCGACACCATGTGAAACCGGATGGGGTGAGAGCCTGCCCCAAATAACCAAAAATACAGCAGGCACATCACCTGAGATGTGAAAATAATCTAACCCCTCCCCCGATTACCGCAAAACTACCACTAACCTCCCCACGATATCCAAACTCTACCGCTATAACCCTCCCCCGATTATCCCAACACTAACCCCTCCCCCAGATTATCCCAAACTACAGCTAACCCCTCCCACAATTAATCCCAAACTACCACTAACCCCTCCCCGTCCGATTATCCCAAGCTTACCGCTAACCCCTCCGATTATCCCAAACTCCCTCTTAACCCCTCCCCCGATTATCCCAAACTCCCTCTACCCCTCCCCCGATCTTATCCCAAAACTCCTCTAACCCCTCCCCCGGATTTATTTTTAAGCTACCTTAACTCTCTCCGATTATCCCAACTACCTTATCTCTTACCTTCTCTAGCTAACCCCTTCCCTTTATTATGTATACTGTACCCTAACCCCTCCCCCGATTATCCCAAACTACGCTAACCCCTCCCTCCCCGATTATCCCAAACTACCACTAACCCCTCCCCGGATTATTCCCTAACACTAACCCCTCCACCGATTATCCCAAACTACAGCTAACCCCCTCCCCCAATAATCCCAAACTACCACTAACCCCTCCCCCGATTATCCCAAGCTACCGCAAACCTCTCCCCCGATTATCCCAAACTACCGCAAACCTCTCCCCCGATTATCCCAAACTACCGCTAACCCCTCCCCCGATTATCCCAAACTACCGCTAACCCCTCCCCCGATTATCCCAAACTCCCTCTAACCCCTCCCCCGATTATCCCAAACTCCCTCTAACCCCTCCCCCGATTATCCCAAAGCACTCTTGTCCCCTCCCCCGATTATTCCAAATACAGCTACCCCTCCCCCAATAATCCCAAAAAAACTACCACTAACCCCTCCCCCGATTATCCCAAACTACCGCTAACCCCTCCCCCAATAATCCCAAACTACCACTAACCCCTCCCCCGATTATCCCAAACTACCGCTAACCCCTCCCCCGATTATCCCAAACTCCCTCTAACCCCTCCCCCGATTATCCCAAACTACCGCTAACCCCTCCCCCGAATATCCCAAACTGCCTCTAACCCCTCCCCCGAATATCCCAAACTGCCTCTAACCCCTCCCCCGAATATCCCAAAGCACTCTTGTCCCCTCCCCAGCCCACGCTTTTTGTCCCCAGCCCCTCCCCCACTGATCACATGGGTTATATTGGCGCAGGATATGGAAAACTCCCTTATTAGCCCAATTTGTGGCCACATACCGCCAGGAACCCCATCACTCCGAACCAGGGGAGTCAGGAACCCGAGCAGCACAACCAGCAGCATGGCTCGGTCATCCATTAGCCACCCCTTCTCCCAGGAGGTGGAACGGTGCCACCACCAAGATGGCGGCGCGGCTAGGCTTCATTTCTCGGCCATCCATTAGCCACGCCTGAGTGCGGTTTGTTTTCGGGTCACTGTGTCTCCGCGCTTCGTCACTCACAGCCAGACAGAGCTGCACAGCCAACTTCCTGTCTCCACATGCGGGATGTGGTCAGGTCAGTCGTTAATAGCGGGTATTAACGACTGACCACTGCGAGCGCGCCGCCACAACCAAGATGGCGACCCGGAACCACGGATATTAAATAACACGTAGTTTTAGCGAGTTTACCGGGCGGCGCCATGTTTGAAAATCTCCTTCCAAGTAATAGTCGGGGGGCGGGGCAATTTGGGTGGGAGCCTCTGGCTGTGTTTTGTTTTCCTGCAGGAGGCGCCATATCTGCCATCAGGCCTGAGCTTGTTGGGGCAGTCACGGTATATGTTTCCCCTCATTAACCCATTCACTCCCACTGACTGCCTGTCTGAGCAACTTTCACATCCACACGGTTAAGAGTCCCGGTGACGCCGCGCTTCATGCTTTATACACACGGTAAGAGTCCCGGTGACGCCGCGCTTCATGCTTTATACACACGGTTAGAGTCCCGGTGACGCCGCGCTTCATGCTTTATACACACGGTAAGAGTCCCGGTGACGCCGCGCTTCATGCTTTATACACACGGTAAGAGTCCCGGTGACGCGCGCGCTTCATGCTTTATACACACGGTAAGAGTCCCGGTGACGCCGCGCTTCATGCTTTATACACACGGTAAGAGTCCCGGTGACGCCGCGCTTCATGCTTTATACACACGGTAAGAGTCCCGGTGACGCCGCGCTTCATGCTTTATACACACGGTAAGAGTCCCGGTGACGCCGCGCTTCATGCTTTATACACACGGTAAGAGTCCCGGTGACGCCGCGCTTCATGCTTTATACACACCGGTAAGAGTCCCGGTGACGCCGCGCTTCATGCTTTATACACACGGTAAGAGTCCCGGTGACGCCGCGCTTCATGCTTTTACACACACGGTAAGAGTCCCGGTGACGCCGCGCTTCATGCTTTATACACACAGGTAAGAGTCCCGGTGACGCCGCGCTTCATGCTTTAACAAACACCGGTAAGACGTCCCATGGTGACACACGGTCCCGGTGACGCGCGGCTTCATGCTTTATACACACGGTAAGAGTCCCGGTGACGCCGCGCTCTCATGCTTTATACACACGGTAAGAGTCCCGGTGACGCCGCGCTTCATGCTTTATACACACGGTAAGAGTCCGGTGACGACCCGCCTTCATGCTTTATACACACGGTAAGAGTCCCGGTGACGCCGCGCTTCATGCTTATTACACACGGTAAGAGTTCCGGTGACGCCGCGCTTCATGCTTTATACACACGGTAGAGAGTCCCGGTGGACGCCGCGCTTCATGCTTTATACACACGGTAAGAGTCCCGGTGACGCCGCGCTTCATGCTTTATACACACGGTAAGAGTCCCGGTGACGCCGCGCTTCATGCTTTATACACACGGTAAGAGTCCGGTGACGCCGCGCTTCATGCTTTATACACACGGTAAGAGTCCCGGTGACGCCGCCGCTTCATGCTTTATACACACGGTTAGAGTAGTCCGGTGACGCCGCGCTTCATCTTTATACACACGGTAAGAGTCCCGCCGGTGACGCCGCGCTTCATGCTTTATACACACGGTAAGAGTCCCAGGTGACGCCGCGCTTCATGCTTTATACACACGGTAAGAGTCCCCGGTGACGCCGCGCTTCATGCTTTATACACACGGTAAGAGTCCCGGTGACGGTGTGACGCCGCGCTTCATGCTTTATACACACGGTAAGAGTCCCGGTGACGCCGCGCTTCATGCTTTATACACACGGTAAGAGTCCCGGTGACGCCGCGCTTCATGCTTTATACACACGGGGTAGAGTCCCGCGCTGACGCCGGCGCTTCATGCTTTATACACACGGTAAGAGTCCCGGTGACGCCGCGCTTCATGCTTATACACACGGTAAGAGTCCCGGTGACGCCGCGCTTCATGCTTTATACACACACGGTAAGAGTCCCGGTGACGCCGCGCTTCATGCTTTATACACACGGTAAGAGTCCCGGTGACGCCGCGCTTCATGCTTTATACACACGGGTAAGAGTCCCGGTGACGCCCGCCGCTTCATGCTTTATACACACGGTAAGAGTCCCGGTGACGCCGCGCTTTCATGCTTTATACACACGGTAAGAGTCCCGGTGACGCCGCGCTTCATGCTTTATACACACGGTAAGAGTCCGGTGACGCCGCGCTTCATGCTTTATACACACGGTAAGAGTCCCCGGTGACGCCGCGCTTCATGCTTTATACACACGGTAAGAGTCCCGGTGACGCCGCGCTTCATGCTTTATACACACGGTAAGAGTCCCGGTGACGCCGCGCTTCATGCTTAATACACACGGTAAGAGTCCCGGTGACGCCGCGCTTCATGCTTTATACACACGGTAAGAGTCCCGGTGACGCCGCGCTTCATGCTTTATATACAGTAAGAGTCCCACCCCGGTGACGCCGCGCTTCATGCTTTATACACACGGTAAGAGTCCCGGTGACGCCGCGCTTCATGCTTTTATACACACGGTAAGAGTCCCCTTCCGTACGCGGTGACGCGCGCTTCATGCTTTATACACACGGTAAGAGTCCCGGTGACGCCGCGCTTCATGCTTTATACACACGGTAAGAGTCCCGGTGACGCCGCGCTTCATGCTTTATACACACGGTAAGAGTCCCGGTGACGCCGCGCTTCATGCTTTATACACACGGTAAGAGTCCCGGTGACGCCGCGCTTTCATGCTTTATACACACGGTTAGAGTCCGGTGACGCCGCGCTTCATGCTTTATACACACGGTAAGAGTCCCGGTGACGCCGCGCTTCATGCTTTATACACACGGTAAGAGTCCCCGGTGACGCCGCGCTTCATGCTTTATACACACGGTAAGAGTCCCGGTGACGCCGCGCTTCATGCTTTATACACACGGTAAGAGTCCCGGTGACGCCGCGCTTCATGCTTTATACACACGGTAAGAGTCCCGGTGACGCCGCGCTTCATGCTTTATACACACGGTAAGAGTCCCGGTGACGCCGCGCTTCATGCTTTATACACACGGTAAGAGTCCCGGTGACGCCGCGCTTCATGCTTTATACACACGGTAAGAGTCCCGGTGACGCCGCGCTTCATGCTTTATACACACGGTAAGAGTCCCGGTGACGCCGCGCTTCATGCTTTATACACACGGTAAGAGTCCGGTGACGCCGCGCTTCATGCTTTATACACACGGTAAGAGTCCCGGTGACGCCGCGCTTCATGCTTTATACACACGGTAAGAGTCCCGGTGACGCCGCGCTTCATGCTTTATACACACGGTAAGAGTCCCGGTGACGCCGCGCTTCATGCTTTATACACACGGTAAGAGTCCCGGTGACGCCGCGCTTCATGCTTTATACACACGGTAAGAGTCCCGGTGACGCCGCGCTTCATGCTTTATACACACGGTAAGAGTCCCCGGTGACGCCGCGCTTCATGCTTTATACACACGGTAAGAGTCCCGGTGACGCCGCGCTTCATGCTTTATACACACGGTAAGAGTCCCGGTGACGCCGCGCTTCATGCTTTATACACACGGTAAGAGTCCCGGTGACGCCGCGCTTCATGCTTTATACACACGGTAAGAGTCCCGGTGACGCCGCGCTTCATGCTTTATACACACGGTAAGAGTCCGGTGACGCCGCGCTTCATGCTTTATACACACGGTAAGAGTCCCGTGACGCCGCGCTTCATGCTTTATACACACGGTAAGAGTCCCCGGTGACGCCGCGCTTCATGCTTTATACACACGGTAAGAGTCCCGGTGACGCCGCGCTTCATGCTTTATACACACGGTAAGAGTCCCGGTGACGCCGCGCTTCATGCTTTATACACACGGTAAGAGTCCCGGTGACGCCGCGCTTCATGCTTTATACACACGGTAAGAGTCCCGGTGACGCCGCGCTTCATGCTTTATACACACGGTAAGAGTCCCGGTGACGCCGCGCTTCATGCTTTATACACACGGTAAGAGTCCCGGTGACGCCGCGCTTCATGCTTTATACACACGGTAAGAGTCCCGGTGACGCCGCGCTTCATGCTTTATACACACGGTAAGAGTCCCGGTGACGCCGCGCTTCATGCTTTATACACACGGTAAGAGTCCCGGTGACGCCGCGCTTCATGCTTTATACACACGGTAAGAGTCCCGGTGACGCCGCGCTTCATGCTTTATACACACGGTAAGAGTCCCGGTGACGCCGCGCTTCATGCTTTATACACACACGGTAAGAGTCCCGTGACGCCGCGCTTCATGCTTATACACACGGTAAGAGTCCCGGTGACGCCGCGCTTCATGCTTTATACACACGGTAAGAGTCCCGGTGACGCCGCGCTTCATGCTTTATACACACGGTAAGAGTCCCGGTGACGCCGCGCTTCATGCTTTATCACACGGTAAGAGTCCCGGTGACGCCGCGCTTCATGCTTTATACACACGGTAAAGAGTCCCGGTGACGCCGCGCTTCATGCTTTATACACACGGTAAGAGTCCCGGTGACGCCGCGCTTCATGCTTTATACACACGGTAAGAGTCCCGGTGACGCCGCGCTTCATGCTTTATACACACGGTAAGAGTCCCGGTGACGCCGCGCTTCATGCTTTATACACACGGTTAGGAGTCCCGGTGACGCCGCGCTTCATGCTTTATACACACGGTAAGAGTCCCGGTGACGCCGCGCTTCATGCTTTATACACACGGTTAAGAGTCCCCGGTGACGCCGCGCTTCATGCTTTATACACACGGTAAGAGTCCCGGTGACGCCGCGCTTCATGCTTTATACACACGGTAAGAGTCCCGGTGACGCCGCGCTTCATGCTTTATACACACGGTAAGAGTCCCGGTGACGCCGCGCTTCATGCTTTATACACACGGTAAGAGTCCCGGTGACGCCGCGCTTCATGCTTTATACACACGGTAAGAGTCCCGGTGACGCCGCGCTTCATGCTTTATACACACGGTAAGAGTCCCGGTGACGCCGCGCTTCATGCTTTATACACACGGTAAGAGTCCCGGTGACGCCGCGCTTCATGCTTTATACACACGGTAAGAGTCCCGGTGACGCCGCGCTTCATGCTTTATACACACGGTAAGAGTCCCGGTGACGCCGCGCTTCATGCTTTATACACACGGTAAGAGTCCCGGTGACGCCGCGCTTCATGCTTTATACACACGGTAAGAGTCCCGGTGACGCCGCGCTTCATGCTTTATACACACGGTAAGAGTCCCGGTGACGCCGCGCTTCATGCTTTAACACACGGTAAGAGTCCCGGTGACGCCGCGCTTCATGCTTTATACACACGGTAAGAGTCCCGGTGACGCCGCGCTTCATGCTTTATACACACGGTAAGAGTCCCGGTGACGCCGCGCTTCATGCTTTATACACACGGTAAGAGTCCCGTGACGCCGCGCTTCATGCTTTATACACACACGGTAAGAGTCCCGGTGACGCCGCGCTTCATGCTTTATACACACGGTAAGAGTCCCGGTGACGCCGCGCTTCATGCTTTATACACACGGTAAGAGTCCCGTGACGCCGCGCTTCATGCTTTATACACACGGTAAGAGTCCCGGTGACGCCGCGCTTCATGCTTTATACACACGGTAGAGTCCGGTGACGCCGCGCTTCATGCTTTATACACACGGTAAGAGTCCCGTGACGCCGCGCTTCATGCTTTATACACACGGTAAGAGTCCGGGTGACGCCGCGCTTCATGCTTTATACACACGGTAAGAGTCCCGGTGACGCCGCGCTTCATGCTTTATTACACACGGTAAGAGTCCCGGTGACGCCGCGCTTCATGCTTTATACACACGGTAAGAGTCCCCCACGGTACGCCCGCTTCATGCTTTATAATCACACCGGTAAGAGTCCCGGTGACGCCGCGCTTCATGCTTTTATACACACGGAAGAGTCCCGGTGACGCCGGCGCTTCCATGCTTTAACACACGGTAAGAGTCCCGGTGACGCCGCGCTTCATGCTTTATACAACGGTAAGAGTCCCGGTGACGACGCCGCGCTTCATGCTTTATACACACGGTAAGAGTCCCGGTGACGCCGCGCTTCA
>RXON01000255.1:0-12276 GCA_009667805.1 Leptobrachium leishanense
TGCCCTGCCCTTCAAGGCTCAGATATCCCCTTCTTACACTGTCCAGGTTCTCCTCATTAGCACCTGGACTTCTCCATTTAAGGAAGGCACACCCATTCCTCCAATGCTTCTGCATTAGGTTTGTTCAGTTGTGTGGTACCAGTCCAAAAGCTAACAGCTTACTCTATTAACTGCTGTGTACCAGGCCATTGGCTTTCCTCATACCTGGTCGCTCTCCTTCTGCCCTTGACCAATGGCATGCTACTGACCTTGTTGTTTGGATATCCCTCTGGATACTCCTGTTTTACCAAGACTCCAGTTTCCACAGATTTACCTTCCTGTCCAATCTGTTTGGTGTCTTATGCAAGTGTTCCTCTTGTACCTGTGTCCTCCCTCTTCCTGTCCTGTCTCCGTGTTCTGTGTCTTACCCATTCCTGTCTCGCCCTTCTCTCATACATTGTAGTATAAATACAAAACCCCAGTTGTTTATCCTTATCTTGGCTTCGTTGTGTGTATCACTTCATCCTGAGCTCGTATCCTCTCTGCCCCGTGACATGGTGAAGGGATTAAAAATAACCCTGTGATTTCATTGATAATAGCAAAGACCGCCTCCCAATATGACTTTAAAACTTCAGTACTACAAAATATGCAGTAACAATCTAACCTCCCTAAGCCATCTCCAACAGACGTTTGCAAGCATCAGGAAAATATTTTGGCGCACCACTGGCATAGCATAACATCTTTTTTGTTAAAAGTTTGCTCCAGTCCTCTTAAGTAAAGGAAGTCTGGAGGTCTGACTCCCATCGTTGTGTAAGGTTGGGGGATCCTTATTCAGGGCTTCCTGCAGCTGCACATAGATTAGGGTTAGGAGGTGGGTGGACTGCAGATCCATTGTAGAAAACCGCTCAATGGGAGTCAGGGCTTTGTGGACGTGGGGAGTGGGCTACTAAGTGGATAAAAATATGGCAGAGCTGCGCGTACTGGTAAGTTTCTAAAGGAGACGGTATTCTCCCCTGTGACGGTATTCTCCCCTGCAGGAGATTAAGCAAAGTATTATTTATTTTATCCTGGCTGGAAATCAGGGTTGTGGGAAACTGGAGTGAGAGGGGCGGATGAGTAGAAAGGCCCAATTTGTGGTAAAGTCTCCACAACTTCAGCGTAGCAAACACTAGTGGGTGTGAAACATATCTTCTGAGTGCTGGCAGTTTGCCATGGGTATCATTTCTATTCTTGCTTTGTTGGTATAAATACACTTGTGAAAATTGCTTTCCTGTCCATGAATATGTTTGCCAGGTTATAATTTCCTAATGGATACTTTGCTGGTTTAGCTACTATGTTTTTAGTTAACACCAGTGGAGGCTCGACCATAGGGTCAGATGGGGCACTGTCCTTCTATATATTTTGGAATATAAAAAAATAAAAAATGCAAACTATAGAATTTTTTTCTGTTATTTTTTTTGTCATTTAACATGTGCCTGAATGATAAAATGTGTTATGTCCCTATAAGCAGTGTCATTGTCTCCTCAACTGTGTCTAGGTAGAGTAAAAAAAAAAAGAGAAATATTATGTGTCCAGAAATCTAATAAGTGCTCTACAGGAGATCTCAGAATCATGATCCACAGCTGTTATCACCCCCTTGCTGCTGGCTAATTGATTTCTGCAGGGCATCAAAGAAACCGTCCAAAGCAGGCTCCTTTCTTTTTTTTATAATTCTTGATTTTCCATTTTTCAAAAGCAAAAATTGCATCATACAATAGAAACACATTCTTATAAACTGCTGCTGATTAGCCCCGAAAAGCCCCTGCCATAACACTGCAGGGACAGATCCCCCAAGAGGGGAGAAAGGAAAAAATAAAAAGATCAAAGACAACACAACACAGAGAAGAAAGGGAGCAGGCTCCTTTCTGAGATTGAATGCTGATTTTATCTGCTACACAGACAAGGAGCCTGCCTTAGCCCCTTACTGACAGAAAATGCTCCCAACATTTGCTTTAATGTGCTAACTAATAACCACTTTGCTGAGGAGGACGTGCTCAATGCCTCCAGCCATGCAAAGGCTTAGCTGCGGAGGACACGCTGAGCATGTCCTCCCATTGAAACCAGCGATCAGCTGGATCATTGTGCCCCCTGTGCGGGCTGACATCTTTGATGTCAGACCAACCTCCGGGACCCCAGCGGGCACCAATAGATGTCATCACGCCAGTGCAATGACATCTATTCAGGCACCCCCCGCCAGTGCGGGAAAGGTGCATGAAGGGGAGGCCCTTTGGACCTCTCTCCCTCCCCATCCATGCGGGGCAGCCCAAAAAGGCAGGCACCACTTGTAAGGGCACAGCCTGCCCTTTCAAGTGGCGGCTCTCTTTAACCCCTAGGGGCTTGATCACGATTCGGCACCAACAGGCGCTGTATCGCGGTACCCTCCAGGGCCTCGCCGACATCTTGGATCTCCCCCTGACGACTGGCGTCATTGCGCATAGTCAGTGCTGGAGTTAACCCCTAGCTGCCACCTATGGTGGAGATAGGGGGTCCCAATGAGCATGGCCTTTCCAAAGATACCAAACATGACCATGTTAAGTTAAAAGAAAAAATAATAAAAAGTAAAAAAATAAAATAATAATAATAAAAAAAGAAACAGTTTTTTGTTTGTTTGTTTGATTAATGCAGCAATATTGTTCCCATTTCAATTATAATGTGAACAGTGATGCTGCACTAACAATTTTTTTTTATGAGGGATGTTTGCTAAAAAGCACGTAATTTCCCCCCCAAAAAAATGTAATAAGAGCAACCCATAGAAAATATAATCGCAAACACTCGCATGATAAAAAGAGAAAAAAACCACTTTACACGCTGTAAATTATTGAAAATTCACATTTTATTGCATTTGTTGTTATAATATACAGGCAGGACATGACGTATACATATAATAATGATATTATGAATCTGCCGAGTCTGCCGAAACGAACGATATATATCATTTGTCTGGGTGGTATAATAAAACGAGGCTTCAAAATGCATTTAAACATGATGAGCAAAAGCGGTAAAAATGAGCTCAGCACACAGACGTGAAATGGCTCAGCAGCGTAGGGGTTAATAAAATATAAATAGCAAAAATATAAATAAAAAGTAAATATGAAACAGTTGACAGGGTTTCTTTCTTTCGCAAACTGGATTTTGGTGTGCACAGAGTTATTTAAAATAAAATGGGCAGGATCAGTGTTCAGTTTTTATTTCAATCAAATAATAAAATCACTTTTTTCACTTTTAGATTTTTTTTTATACTGAATAATGTTTCATGTAAACATCTTTTGGCTAATTTCTGAATTACTTGTGTAATCATTTAATTTTTTGCCATTTTATTTGCCCCTTTATATGTATATGTATATGCTTCTATGGTTTATTCCCTATATATGGGTTCGTACACATACTTTGGACGTAGTAGTTCCATATAGACATATTCCTATTCATGATTTAAAAAATTCATGTTTCCAGTCTGGCGCTCCACGAACTTGAAATGTCACCAGTCGCCACTGGTTTATACCTAGTTATGCTTTATTATTTTACTATGATAGTAAACTTCAATGACATTTCTTCTCTTATTTCTGCAGACAGTGAAAACTGCATAAGATGCTCAGAATATGAATGGTCCAATGAGAAGAGGGATCAGTGTGTTCCCAAAGTCTTGGAGTTTCTCTCTTACAGAGATGATGTGTTGACCATAATATTGGCGTCTATCTCAGTTCTCCTTTGCTTAGTAACTATCTTAGTATTTTTCATTTTTGTTTCTTTTTGGGAAACCCCTATTGTTAGAGCCAATAACAGGAGCCTCAGCTTTGTCCTCCTTGTCTGCATCATGCTCAGTTTCCTATGTGTGTTCTTGTTCCTTGGACGTCCTGGAGATATCACCTGCATGCTGCGTCAAAGCTCATTTGGAATCATCTTCTCCACAGCCGTGTCCTCGGTGCTGGGCAAGACGATAATGGTTTATGTCGCTTTCAGAGCCACAAAACCTGGCAGTGCGTTGAAGAAATGGATCAGTGCCAAATTCTCCAATACTGTAGTCTCGCTCTTCTCCTTTATCCAAGTCGTCATTACTGTGTGTTGGCTGTCTGTATCTCCCCCCTTCCAGGAGATGGACACACACTCTTATAAGGGAAAGATCATCATCCAGTGTAATGAAGGATCAGTCATTGCCTTCTACACGCTCCTGGGTTATATGGGGATTCTGGCTCTTGTTAGTTTTGCTTTTGCTTTTTTAGCCAGAACATTACCAGATAGTTTTAATGAAGCCAAGTACATCACGTTCAGCATGCTGGTGTTCTGCAGCGTTTGGATTGCAATGATCCCGGCATATCTGAGCACCAAAGGGAAATACATGGTGGCCGTGGAAGTGTTTGCCATACTGACATCCAGCGCTGGACTATTAGGCTGCATATTTTTACCAAAATGTTATATGATTATGTTCAAACCAGAAATGAACACCAAAGAGCATATGCTCAAAAACACATTGATAAAACCAAATGCTTAACTCCTTTACTACTTCACTGCTTTTTACCTGAAAAAATAATAGCAAAGGCTTATTGTGAATCGTGTGGGGCAGAAATTACACTTAAACAAAGGATAAAAAAGACAAATGTACATACTTAGATAACAAAAATAAATAATGTAAATTTGTGAAAGAGGTTTGCATTATTTTTTAATATTTTTGTTTTAGGTTTGCATTATTTTATAGACTTTATTAAGGCGATGGAGGTACATGTCAATCACAGGCATCAAACAAGAAGGTAAAGGGAAGATGAAGTTATGACTGCCAGAGAAAGATGAACCTTGAAAATTGGATAACACTTATCACTATTGGCCCAGAAAAAAAGTGTTCCACATAAAAACACTGTGAATTCAAGCACATAAAATATAGCGGCACAGCAAACCCTTTATTGTACAACTTAAACAAAAATATTTTTATAGTCCGATACGACAACACATTTCTTATATATATAATCTCAGGGAGAAAGCTCTGGTGCTGTAAATATTATTTCAGAGTGTAAATTGTTGACACTAGAAAATGTATTTATCTTGTGGATGATCTAGATGCAGCTTTCAGCTATACTGGTAGTGCAATACTAAGACTGACTTCAAACCGGAGCAGATTAGTAGAGGACGGTGTGCATGGCTGAAAATTTGTTTCGTTCCGGAGGGAAAATACTCCCTCTAAGTCAGTGATCCCAGGAGGCCATGGCGATATTTATATCCAAACAATTAAAAATTGGGGAATAAGATGCAAGAGGAAACCGGATGGTTGTAACTTTTATCTGTGTGCAATACAATTTATAGCTTCCAAACATGAGAATTTTCATTGTGCCTGGGATTTTCCTGCCCAGCATTTTCTCATGGTATGAATTCTTTGTTTGGAATGATATAAAAGTCAATGGATTGTTAATGGGCAGTAGGGCAGAAGAGGGCGGAGAAGGAAGGCTCCTACCTGGAAAACAAAGCTGTCTCTGAGGCCGCTCGTGAAAATGAGACACCAAATCAGCCACCAAAGTGAGACACCAAATGAAGCTTTTTTCTGTAATGTTTTAATTGACTATTTATCTTTTGTATTAGTGTTTAATTAACCTCTATTTAGCTTTTGATATTATTCTGTACTGATAATTGCTATACTAGTTGCTATCAGCTTATATTGATTAGTCATCGATACTAATAATATCAATGTCTTGTGTTTATCTACAAACAAATTTGTAGCAGGATTATTTTGTTGTTGTTATTTGCCATTGTTTACTGTCATCTATGTGTGTCTCATAACTCTCAGCCACAGGCAGCATTTGCATAGCAGCTCAAAGGGTTAATTGACTGTCATAATTAATGAACTATTTGTTCAGCAATGCTGCTGAAAATTAGTGCGCCAGCAATTGCAAATCCAGTCGCAACCCTAATAAATGAATCCCTTTCGACTGGATACATACCCAAACTCTGGAAGACTGCGAGAGTGGTACCTATCCATAAAAGTGGTGACAGTACTTTGGTATCCAACTACCGTCCGATATTGTTGCTCCCTGTAGTGTCAAAAGTCTTAGAAAAATGCGTCTACACACAATTACGTGATTATTATCAATATTGGAACTATTTAACCCCAGATCAATCCGGCTTTCGTCCAAATCACTCAACTACAACCGCCCTTTTAAAAGTCTGCAATGATATCCAAGCTGGGATGGAACAAGGAAACCTAACTGGAGCCATCTTCCTTGATTTTGCCAAGGCCTTTGACACGGTAGACCATGGCATCTTGTTAGAAATACTTAAAAACTCTGGCATTGGTGATCACACGCTAACCTGGTTTCAATCATATGTGTCTGATCGATCGCAATATGTGTCAATTTCTGGCAGCTCCTCCCTCCCCCTCCCAGTCACGTGCGGTGTACCCCAAGGCTCGATACTTGGCCCCCTGCTATTCACAATATTCATAAATGATCTGCCCAACGTCTGCAAAGCCTCAACTGTACACATGTACGCAGACGACAATGTAATCTATACCAGCAAACCAAATCTCCCGCAGCTGGAGGCCGTGCTGCAAGAACAATTCACAGAGGTAGAAAAGTGGATCAAACACAACAAACTTTTTTTAAATACTGACAAAACTGTAACGATGCTCTTTGGAACAAAACCTAAACTACACAAATTGCAAAATCCCCATCTATGTGTTGGGACAAAATCAAATAGCACGCTGACCACAGTCACTTCTCTCAAATATCTAGGTATGTGGTTGGACCCTAATCTATCCTTTGGCCCCCACATCGAAAAACTTGCATCAAAATTTTACCCCAAACTAGGTGCCCTGTACAGTAACAAATCCTGCCTGAGCCCCATGGTAAGAAAACAGATTGTACAACAAATGCTTATGCCAGCTATTGATTATGGAGATGTAGTGTATGCAGCGGCCCCGCAAACACACCTTCAGAAACTTACTACATTGTATAACTCCTTCTGCCGCTTTGCATTACAATGTAACTACATGACCCACCATTGTGACATGTTAAAAGAGCTAAACTGGCCATCGCTGGAGTCTAAACGCATCCTTCACCTTTCCAGCTTGGTGTCTAAGAGCATTTCTGGGAAGCTGCCACCCTACCTGAATAAACTGCTTCCCACAGCAGCTCCCTCATCCTATAACCTCCGATCCAGGACCAGCACCTTACTTGCAATACCACAATACAAAAAGACAGTGGCTCGGTCCTCATTTTCCTACAAAGCACCACAATTATGGAATAACCTCCCAGACACCATCAAATCTTCCCCCAGTCTTAAGTCACTCAAGAGCTCCTTGCTAACATACCTCGATACAGAATGCACCTGTAAACATGGAACATAATGACTATTTCCTACATATTTATTTTCTGTTAATCAGTATATTTTTTATTTTTTTTAATATCTTGCATTGTATTACTTTGTATTTCTGTAACTGTAACACTTCAATGTTCTTGAACCCAGGACATACTTGAAAACGAGAGAAATCTCACTGTATCCTTCCTGGTAAAATCCTTTATAAATAAATAAATAAATAAATTTGTACCAAGGTTATTTTTAGCCAATGCTTTAATGTCATCCATGTGTGTCTCATTACTCTCAGCCAGACTCAGCATTTGCATTTGAAGTTCAATGGATTAATTAATCTTAATTAATGAACTACAGTGATGTTCCTTAATATGTGTAATGTTCTTGATTGTCACATGTTTGAATACCGTGATGTTTCAGGTTGATGCGTTAATTGATTAACTGAGACATTTGCATTGATTGAGTAACTGATTAATTGATTTAGAACTACATGTGTTTTGGTTTCTGTGATAAATTGTTTTTCTAGAATGTCCTTGGGGTTTTGATGTATTTGCCAAATATCTAATTGAATATATATATATTTATATTGTTTTCACTAACTGTTAAATAAAGGTTTCGCCTTTACTTTCACCAATCAGTCTCCTGGCCTGTTGATTAAATAATAAATTAATTGATGATTGATTAGGCAATACATTTTTGGCTCTGTGAGCAGGATACAAAACAGATTTGTTCAATGTTTTGGAGGAAAAAGAAAGTATAAGACTTTATGATGGACATTCCCAGCTGGAAAAAAACTCCTTATGAGTGTCTTGCTCGCAAATATTCTCGATGTTCAGGATTAAGTGAAAATTGGTAGTTAGCATTACATGATGCTGAGCCAGCTCAAGTTATTGTGTTTACAAAAAGTATCTGTGACAAAAGGAAAATAATTGAGTGCTTTGCGTAGACTTAGGTAGGGTTGGCTTTCTCTTTCAGCCTATCATCAGTTGCATAAAATTAACCCCTTAGTGACCGCGGACGGTCCATGTACGTTACAGCTACGGGTCTCTTTTAGACCCGCTGATGTACATGGTACGTCCTGCAGTCTTTTGAGTGCTGGATGCGATCGGATCGCTTCCAGCAGCTCCAACGCCATTGCAGGCTGCCTGGGAGTCCAGGCATCTGTGCAATGGCGGTCAGAAGTGCCGGGGCACCTTGTGATCGCTCCCCCGGAGCGATCAACATCCGGTTTCACCGGAAAGGTTCCCTGCATTTCTAGAGAGCGCTGGAAGCGATCAGATCGCTTCCAGCAGCTCTAAGTATATTGCAAGGATGCCTCGACATCGAGGCATTCTTGCAATATGGTTACCTGCCGCCGGTCCATCCGTGATCGCTCCCCCTGAGCGATCACTTCCGGTAGCGGCAGGAAGTACTGAGTGCCACGAGGTATCGTGGCACTCAGTACAAAAAAATCACATAAGTGATCAGGTGCTCTGCTGGGTGCCTCGAGGGATCAAGGCACCCAGCAGACTAAAAAAAGTGTAAAAAAAGAAAAATGTAAACTAAATAAATAAAAAGGTATAAAATAAAAGTGACTGCCAAGATGGCGCTGCCCTTCTAAGGGCAGGGTCATCTTGGGGCTGTGTGGGATGTTCCTATCCTGCCTCAGAGAGGCAGGCTAGCAACATCCAATCAGAAGTTAGAAAAAATATAAATAAAATTTCTAATTTGTCAGGTAAGGTCAATATTTTGTAATTATTGGCTCTGACCTCTGTGATTCTCCCTCCCTCTCCTCACTTGTGTTTTGGTGAGCGAGAGAGTGAGAGATCAGATTTGACAGGTTAGAGATTTTAGGTAGATTTAGTGACATTAGGACAATTGAGGCAGATTTAGAGAGATTTTAGGGAGATTTTGAACAATTGAGGCAGGTTTAGAGGGATTTAGAGAGATTTTGGTGTTTATTTTTATTTTCTTGTGAAACCCAACGGTTCTTTTGAGAATTTATAATCCGCTTATATAAAATAATTATAAAATTTTATAATCTATTATATATAATGTCTGAGAAGGTGTACAGCGCCGAGGAGGCATATGCCTTCCTGGCGTCAGAATCTGAGGCAAGCTGTGTCTGACTCAGACCCAGATTTTGACCCTGCTAGGTACTCAGATACATTGCTAGATACATCATCTACGCTGGCTGATTTATCTCCAAGTGATGTTTCTGATGACCACCTGCCAGCAGGAGATGCACAGCATGCCATCTCTCTAGGTAGTTCCATATCATAATCAGTGGGGTCCCATTAGTCTAACCCCGAATCACCAGCTGAGGGACACGGTGAAGAAGGTGGCAGAGTGTGTTGGCGAGGAGTAGCTGTTAGCGCCAGAACAGATTTCTTGGGGTGGCGTGTAGCTTCCCGAATCATCAGGGCCTCCTCGAACCTTTCCAGGTCTTCCCTACGAACAACAGTCCCGTTGGAGGCATAGACGCAATATGGAGGCAGAGGGCTTGGTTCAGGAGCTTTAGCAACAGCAGTCATGATGCGCTGGCTAGGAGTGGTGGGTGTCACGCTGGAAAGCAGAACAGACTCTATCTCCATAGGCACAGCTGGATCGGGTTCTGTGGGTTCTTGCTCCATGGGCACAATGGGATCAAATTGCACAGGCATGGTAGTTGTTGTCTCCCATAGGCATCTCCAGGTCAGACTCTTCAGAAGTAACCTCTTGAGACACCATGCCCCTGAGCGCAGTGAGCTTGTTTTGTCGTGACTCAGTAGGCATATACTTTCTGGGAGCAAGAGCTTGAGCACGTATAGGTAATTTGGGAGGTTCAATTACAAGGGTTCTCCTGGGGCTGGCTTGGACAGAGATTTTTCTTTAGGTGATGATTTTCTAGGCTTGGCAGGTGAAGTCACTTTTGACTTGGTAGGCACAGGCTTGGAGGAAGTGGGCTCTCTGGACTTAACATGAAAAGTCTCTGTGGGTTTGACAAGTGCAGACTGGGGGGAGAAACAGGCATAGGAACAACTTTGGTGAGTGGCTTTTCTTTACCTTTCCCCAAGGGTACTTGAGAGACTGGATTGGGTGGACGCACTGGGCAGGCTGAGATTAAGTGCAAGAAGCTGCCACAATAAAAGCACAGATTCTGTGATCTTCTCCTGGCATGCTCTTCCTGGGTCAAGGGTCCTCTGGCTCCATCTTTTGGAGTAGGAATGCGCACGTTAGTGGAGGTGCCCCTTAGGCCCTGCAGCACATCAGCAAACAAAGAGTCCCGGTGCTGCAGGATTTCTTTCTCTGCACTTTGCAGATATTCAATCACAGCTTGAATCACAGCGTGCTCACTCATTAAAGGCTTCCTCATTCTGTCACATGTCTGGCTGTGCAATGTATGCAGTGGGGTTTGGTGTGAGCCCCGGATGCAGGGACCTGAAAGTCAGACAGGTTACAGATCAACAAGAGGGTTTATTTGAAGAAAGCAAAACCATAAACAGAGAGGAGACAAGAACCAAACAAAGAAGGAGGCTAGGTGAGATAAGGAAAAGACCAGAGCAGAGAGGAGATGCAGGAAGGGAGGCAGAGGCAATAGAAGGAGGGCTGAGAGTAGTGGGGATGGAGGTTAGGGAGAACTGAATTTAGGAGTAGCTAAAAGACAGGAGGAACAAGGAATAGCAAAATGAGAATATAATACTAGAAGGGACAAGAGAGAGGCAAAACAGACACGTGGGGAAACTAACAGTACATATAGAAGGGCAGACACTGTATAAACAATAATACAGATATCACAGATATATATATCAATGGTATCAGGCAAGGAATAGGCAAATAGAATGGTTGGTAGTCCAGAGCAGGGGGGTCTAGGTAGGCGGCGGGCAGAGTGGTCAAAGTCCAAGCAAAAGGGCCTGGTACATGGGGGAATCAAGATAGTGGGGCGGAGGGGACAAAGGAGGATACCAGTAGGTTGAGGTTGTAAAAGTCCAGATAACACAGTGGTTAGGTTGCAAAGGAAAAGTCTTGTAATCAGGAAGGTTTTCAGGGAGTATCCAGGAGACAGGTCTGCTAAGAACAGTCAGGACTTCAATGAGGAAACGTGGACTTGAGGGCGTAGCTTCCTCTTATGCAGGCCTCATTAAGCAGGGTGGAGTCCAGCTGAGGCTTCAAGGCTTGAGAGTAACACATTCAGAAAGAAAGTCCAGGAACCTGCATATTACATGCGTGCATGGCTTAAAGGGGCTGCCAGGGGTTAGAGAATACTGACCCTGACACCAGTGACCCTTCTCTTGAACCTCGATCAGGAAGAGGGGTCTAAAGGACCGCCCCTTTTCAGGCACTCTTCCGGCTTTGCCCAATGACGTCAGGGTGGGAGGGGGTATAAAAGCAGGGTCTTTCGTCATGGAAGTAGGACCACTGTGGGATCCCAGAGAGAGGTAAGTATTGCGAAGCATACCCCTCTTTCCGAAAGAAGTGTAGGATACGTCCTCCTCATATAGTGGGGAATCCTCATGACATTCCCCACACGTTGTCTGCATCCAAGGTGTTAACCCTTTCAGAGTGTGACATCATGTGTCACTGAATGTGGGCCTGCTTCATCAGAATACTCAACGAGTTTTTAATAAATTCATCTTTAGTGCTTTAAACCTTTTCATATGTTTCAAACACATAGGGCAGTATTACAAAGTTGGTGCTAACTTAACCAGAGCTGTTGTTAACTTAAAAGCTCCATATGCTATAATGGCTCTGGGAAGTTTATAACAGCTCTGGTTAAGTTAGCACCAACTTTGTAATAGAGCCCATAAAGTTGTACTTGTTTGTGTTTCTGGATTTGTACTTGTTCAGGTTTATATTTGAATTCGGAGCAAAGGGAGATTAAACAGGAATAACAATGCAATCATTTCCAGTAACTTTGATGTCGCCAGTTGCACAGATGTGATTTTTAGCCTATGATGCAATTCATATATTTTAAGAGCAGGCCAGTCTTGTCAATCCCAGTACAATAGCTGC
>RXON01000256.1:0-22600 GCA_009667805.1 Leptobrachium leishanense
AGCACAATGTGGGCCATATTACATAGTTGGTGCTAACTTAACCAGAGCTGTTGTAACCTTCCCAGAGCCATTATAGCCTATGGAGGTTTTCAGTTTACAACAGCTCTGGTTAAGTTAGCACCAACATTGTAATACTGCCCCGTGTCAGGCAAAGCTGTTACAGTAACTGACTGCTGCTCATCACAGCGCTCAGAGTTTCTGTAAAACTAGTAAATAATATTTTTATATATAAGAGGTTAGAACAATATTATTTCCTTGTTTTACTGAAACTCTGAGCGCTGTTACAGTCAGTTACTGTAACAGCTGAGCCTGATACATTGTATTGAGAGATAATATAACAAGCAGCCGATCTCAGCGCTCACAGCCACTGGATTTTAAGGGCTAAAAAAAAAAAGGCTCCTCTCTGTATAATGTTTAGAACATCCTCCTGCGTTAATTAATACCCCTCTTTGTATAATGTAGATAACATCCTCCTGCATTAATGTCCCTCTCTGTATAGAACATTCTCCTCAATTTATACCTTTCTCTGTATAATGTATATAACATCCTCCTGCATTAATACCCCTCTCTGTATAATGTATAGAACATACTCCTGCATTAATTAATGCCACTCTCTGTATTAGAACATCCTACTGCATTGGTATGTGGAGGGTGCAGAACTTCGGATGTTGCGATGTTGCGATCTTCATTGCTGGTCTCCTTCACTCATCAATGTAATATCACAAAAAGGACTGAAACTAAAATGTAGTGCATTTTATTTTAGTTTCTTTCGTTTTTTGTACTGAGCAGTTTCGTTTCTCTTGAGTCATACTAAAACTAAATTATCCCAAAATTCGGACTAAATCGTTTTAGTACTAAAACGAATGCACATGTCTATTATATACCTTCTACAAACTGTACCGTGGCACTACCAGGACATTTCTTTAAATCATTTCGGTCGGAAATGTTCAAATTTGTATGGGCGGGACAGAAACCACGACTACGCCTTTCGGTTTTATGTAAACCAAAAGAAGCTGGCGGTCTGGCACTACCAGACCTACCTACATACTACAGGGCAGCACAGCTTAATCGGCTGGTGGACTGGACCTCAGCAAACGGTGGGAGCGGTTGGAAAGATCTAGAGGGCGTAGACCTAACAGTCCCGCTGTGGACTTTACCGTGGCTTACACATAGAGCAGTACCGAATGCGGCGCGCACCCACCCACTAACAGGGGCCACGCTGCAATTGTGGGATCAATTGAAATTCACTCACGCACTCTCCTCTTACCCCTCCCCTTTACTACCTCTGACGTCGAACCCTCTTTTAACCCCTGGAGTCCGGTCCACGCTTCGGCGACACCTTACGGAGGGACATAGACTTCTTGCCTTACATGTGGTTCACATCCCTACATTGGAGGCCATCGCACTGCGCCCAGACCTCCCACCATTGTCATTCCTGGACAAGTTTAATTTCAGTCAAATTCGTCATTTTCTCGGCTCTCTCCCAGATGGACATAGATTAACACGAATTATGGGTGTATGGGAAGCTGAACTAAATCTGACAATCTCAGACACGGAATGGACAACGATACTGTCTCTAACTCACCACGGCATGAGAGCGGTGAGATACCATGAAACATCTTATGAGATTTTAACTTGTTGGTACTGCACGCCACTCCGCTTGTTCCAATTTATGGGAACGTCAGATCCTACCTGCTGGCGCTGTGGCAAGGAGCTTGGCTCTTACCTCCACATATGGTGGTCATGTACACTACTGTAACCTTACTGGATATGGGTGAGGGAGGTAATCAAAGAGGTAACAGACGTCTCGTTGGATCATACTCCTCGGACCTTCCTCTTATTGTTAACGGGCCAACCGACAGCCTCATTTAAGAAATCGGTAGCTTTCCGCCTACTATTGGCGGTACGCCACCTGATCCCGAGACACTGGAGGCGTCAGTCGGTCCCCTCTATTCGGGAATGGGTCTCCCACGTGAATGAGATGTTCAGGGTAAAGGAACGGATTGCCAAATGCGAAGATTATATCCCGGAACTCTATCAAACCTGGTACTATTGGAGGGAATTCGTGTCATCGACCTCACTACGTCGACGACTGGAAACTGAACTGACTGGGAACAGAACACAAAATGGTGAATAGTAAACGCACCGAGAACCGTTGGCTGGGATGTATATATACCGCTTATGACAGCAGAACTCGGACGAAGGACGCCCGTGTAGAGAGGGGGCAACCTGTGGTCTCTGGCTGAGAGGACATAGAAATGAGGCATCCCGATGGACACGGGACGGGCGGAGGTGCGCAGTAACCCGGGGGCCAGTGGTGATGTGGCGGTCCGGCGGCTGGTAGACTGGACCGGTGGGCACAGACGGTGACTATTCCCTCCATCCTCCCTCCGTATCGTTCCCCCCTCCCTTTTTTTTCCCCCTCTCTTCTCTCACTCTCTCCCTTCTTTCCCTTCCTTCTCTCCTCTTCTTTTTTCCTCCCTAATATCCTATATCACTTTCTTTACTCTTCCTGTCTTTCCTTCAATCTATTACCTGCACTTGTCTCTCTACCGACTATGTAGTGCGCACTGATTCAGGCTTATTCTTTTGTATAGCACCATCGACCGCCGCACGTAGCCGACCACCTGACTCGGTGAGGCGGCCACGGGAATATGTCACCATATAAATATGCCTCTGTATAAATCAATGGTCAGGCCGCACCTTGAAAATGCCGTGCAATTTTGGGCACCGGTCTTAAAAAAAGATATTATAGCGTTAGAAAAAGTGCAGAGACGGGCAACTAAATTAATAAGGGGAATGGAAGGGTTAAGTTATGAGGCAAGATTAACAAGCTTAAACCTGTTTAGTTTAGAGAAACGGCGCCTTAGAGGGGATCTGATAACCTTATATAAATATATACGGGGCCATTATCAACCATTGTCTGATAACCTATTCATTAACAGGACTATACATAGGACAAGGGGTCATCCATTTAGACTGGAACGAAAGAAAATTTAGCTTAAAGCATAGGAAGGGTTATTTTACGGTGAGAACAATAAAGCTGTGGAATTCTCTGCCTGTTGAGGTGGTTGGGTCAGAGTCTGTACAGACTTTTAAAAAACGACTAGATGACTTCCTGCAGACACAGAATATTAAGGGTTATAATATTTAATATGTGGGTAAAAGCTTCTTGATCCAAGGAGAAATCTGACTGCCATTCTGGGGTCAAGAAGGAATTTTTTCCCAGTATGTTGCATATTGGCAAGCATTTCAGACTGGGTTTTTTGCCTTCTTTTGGATCAACAGCAGTAGGTTATGTGGGAGAGGCTGAACCCGATGGACGCATGTCTTTTTTCAGCCTATATAACTATGTAACTATACTATGTAACTATATCGGCACGCATATAGTACCCATACTCAGAGTACATATTGGGATGGCACTATTGTACTGCAGTCATGTGTCTCAATGAGTCATATTTTATGACGGTGTCGTGTCTCAAATGTTCGTTCTTCATGTATTATACTTTTTCATGTGTCATATCTTACACTTGGCATGTGTCAAAATCTTGAATACAAAAAATTGAGGAGGATGTTCTAAACAGAGAGGGACATTAATTAATGCAGGAGGATGTTCTATACATTATAAAGAGAGGAACATTTATTTTAGCCTTTTAAATCCAGTGCTGTGAGCGCTGAGTAGGGATGAGCTGTTCGGTTCGATCTGTTCGGAGTTCGCATCGAACATCGGCTGTTCGACAGTTCGCGAATTTCGAACTTACCTGCCGAACTTGATCTGACCTGACCTAACAAATATCTATAAGCCTGAATGGTTTCTGACCAGAAAATGTAATGAGGGGGGGCTGGCCCGTCTTTATTAATTACTTAATGACTCAGTAATTATGGGTGATCAAACATTAAAACCACTTGATCTTACCTGATCTAACGTAAAGCTTTCAAAATAGCTAAGTGTTTGGTTCATTTTTTGATAAGGGGGGGCTGATGACGGGTTAGCCCCCCCTTACAATAATTGTTAATATCTCTTTTTCTATGTGTGATCTAATGCAAACAACTATTGATCTAACCTGATCTAACAAAGCTCTAACCAACTGCATGAGTTTTGTTCAAAAATTTTGATAAGGGTGGGCTAACCCGGCTGAGGTTATATGGTCTGAGGTCTGTGGGTGGGTGTATATATATATCTGCGTGTTGATATATATGTATATATAGGTCTGCGTCTTGATATATACGTATATATGTCTGTGTGTGGTATCAATGCATACCTATTCTATACACGGCGCTCCGTGTCCCTATAACATATATGATCAGGGGTTACCTTTTTTTTATATTTTTATACTATTCCTATTAAATTAACAGTCATTTTTGATGTATTTTATTCAGTAGAAACTCTTTTTTGCCTATATAACATGTGCTTTGTGAAAATAAAATGGTTTTGTGTGTACATTTTAATTTAGTTAGTGGATTCCTGTCCAGTGCGGTGAGAAGCAAACGTAATGCAGTGTAGACACGCTGCGAGGCGGAGGGGAGTGAAGTCAAGCCTGCAAAATGTTTGCTTCTCTTCGTTTCACTACGCTGTGTGTCGCTACACGCTCAGTGTGTCTCAGCCTTTATTCCCGCATCGCTAGCTTACCGAATCAGTTTGTATACTTGTTACTGACCCTGCTTGTTCTGAGGACCCGATCTGTTGCCGACTTTGCCTGCCATTTGACTATTCTCTCTGTGTATTCCCTGCCTGTTCTTTTTGTTTCCTGTTGCTACTGGTGTGCGCCGATTCTCACCATATACAGTAGCGCAGTACAAGTGCCTAAACATTGCTGACCCAGTTTTGTTATAGCTGCTGATGTAACTGAATAGATCGGGGATCTCTTCTGCATTACCAAAACCTCCACCACTGCACTCTTCCACAATACATCAGAGGGGTTACGATGTGAAGGCACTTGCTGCCACCAAAGGCAAAATATTTAGGAGCACTGACGCCTATACCAGATTCATATCATTTTAATATTTGACCGCAGGGTCCAACCCTGCACTCTTCCACAATACCACAGAGGGGTTACGGTGTGACGGCACTGTTGCCGACACTAAAGGCCCAATTTTAAAACACCTATTGTTACTTTCATCCAAAGCCTGCATAAGTTTCACCATAATTTAGCCCAAAAAATCACTAAACTTGTTCTGCGTGTCCTAAAACTTCTCCTCTTTTCATACAGGCTGCTGCCCCAAGCAGTTGTTTATGAATAGATTAACCCTTTCGCTGCTGAGGCTTTTCCCGCCCCTGTGCTGAGGTCATTTTTACCGGTTTTGCTCATCATGTTTAAACGTGTTTTGAAGGCTTATTTTAGTATATGACCCAGACATATTATATATCGTTCTTTCCGTCAGACTCGGTAGATTCATAATATGTCATTATTATATGTATACGTTATGTCATGTCTGTATATTATAACAAAAAAAATGCAATAAAATATGTATTTTCAATAATTTACAATGTGTAAAGTGTTTTTTTTCACATTTAAACATGCGAGCAATTGCGGTTATATTTTGTATGGGGTGTGCTTGTTAAAAAAATTAGAGATGGGGTCTCGTTACATTTTTTTTTGGGGAAAATTACACTATTTTTAACAAACGCACCGCATACAAAAATCGTTAGTGCAGCATCATTGTTCACATTATAATTGAAATGGGAACAATATTGCTGCATTAACAAACCAAAAAAAATAAAAAAAAAGTGTTTATTTTTTTTATATAATTTTTTTTTAATGTTTTTTTATTTTTATTTTTCATTTTTTTTTTTTTTACAACATTTTTCACTTTCATGTTTGGTATCGTTGGAACGGCCATGCTCTGGCCGATCCAACCATACCAAAATTTTAACCCCTAGCTGCCACGGATCGGGAGATAGGGAGTTCATTGGAACTCCCTATCTCCACCGTTGGTGGCAGTTAAGGGTTAAGTCCAGGACTGGCGTCATCGTGCTACGCACGATGACGCCAGTCCTCAGGGGGAGTTCCCGGAGGCTTGGCCAACATCCAAGATGTCGGCCAGCTCCGGGAAAGGATCGCGAACCGGCACTTTTCAGCGCCGATTCGCGATCCAGCTCCCCAGGGGTTAATGCCAGGCATCATTTGGAAGGACAGGCTGTGCCCTTCCAAATGATGCCTGGGTTAACCCCCGCAGAGCCACCGATCGGGAGGGAGAGAGGTCCGAAGGACCTCCCCCCTCCCTTTCAGGCGCCTCCTCCGCACATGCGGGGGGGCGCCTGAATTAGGTGTCATCGCGCTGCCGCGATGACACCTAATTCCGGCGGCTGTGGTCCCGGATGCGCGGCTGACATCGAGGATGTCAGCCCGCACCGGGGGGGCCAGCAATCGGCCGGAACCCGGCCGAACGCTGACCCCAATGGGAGGACGCGCTCAGCGCGTCCTCCGCATACCAGCGGGAATGCTGAGGACGCGCTGAGCGCGTCCTCAGCATCCAAGTGGTTAAAGGAAAACCATTTACCATCATTTGAAATGTCATTGTTTTGTTTTTAAATGTTTCTATACATCCTACAAATCCGCCACTTCACGGGCAGGTTATGGGGACCTCCTAGGCACAATATTTGAAGGAATTTTTCATTTTTATTCTTAACCTTTATTTCATGGAAAACTCACTGTTCCTTTAAAAACTTTTTTTTTCACTTTTTGTCCTTGTTTCCTGTCCCCCAGGGCACTACCTGGACCCCCATACACCTTTTATGGCAAATATCTTGCATATATGCCCTCTTGGAGAGCACTCTAAAAATCAAACTTTCGAATCCCATTGACTTGCATTGAGTTCGGTTTGTGTTCGAGTTCGAACTCGAACTTTTGAAATTGTTCGAGTTCGAATGCGAACCGAACATGGGGGTGTTTGGGTTTAATCACTAGCGCTGAGATCGGCTGCTTGCTACATTATCTCTCAGTACAATGTATTAGGCTCAGCTGTCGCAGTAACTGACTGCTGCTCATCACAGCGCTCAGAGTTTCAGTAAAACAAGGAAATAATATTGTTATAACCTCTTATATATAAAAATATGATTTACTAGTTTTACTGAAACTCTGAGCGCTGTGACGAGCAGCAGTCAGTTATTGTAACAGCTTTGCCTGACACATTGTGCTGAGAGTGAGAGATACTGTAACAAGCAGCCGATCTCAGCCCTCTGAGGAGCCACCATTGCAATATTAATTGCATCCGCTGGTTTTCGGATGAATGAAATTCATTTTTATACTAAAGAACTGAAAATGAATTTCTTTAGCAACTAAATAAATTGCGGTTTAGGACTAATCTATTCGTCCAAAACGAAATTTTGTGCTGTGCACATGTCTACCCATTACACCTTGTACAGCGCTGCGGAATGTGTTGGCGCTTAATAAATAATAATAATAATAATATATTGAGCTCCATGCACCTGTACAGCATAGGTATAAGGAAAGAAAGATCACAGCTTCATGGGGGTTTTAACTCCTGATACCTTGAGGCTCTAGTACGGGAATTTTTCATCTCTTTAAGCAGAGAGCTGGCTCAGACCCTTGGTCACTGGAGGAGATACTATACTGTACTGTACATTTCAAGTGTTTAACCCCTTCACTGCTGAGGCATTTCACCGCTGTGTGCTGAGCTAATTTTTACCGGTTTCGCTCATCATGTTTAAACGCGATTTGAAGCCACATTTTATTATATGGCCCAGACATATTGTCATGCCCCATGATTTAGGATTTATTTTATATTTTTCTGTTTTGTGTTGAATCTGCCTTTGCTGCTTACATGCTACTGATTCACAGCTATTTTGTCCCTGCTGAGCTTCCTTAGCTTTCTGCATTCAGCTAGTTCCACCCCTTTGCTTAGTGTCTTGTTCTAAGAGACTTCCTGGTTACATAGCAGCCATTTTGTGCTCACTGCTAGACAAAATTAATGACTTTTTAACTGCAAAGCTGTACATTAACAAGATTGTCAGTCCGATCATTAAACTCTTCAACTGGATTCATCTTTCTACGTGTCAGTTTTGCTGAGTTGACACTGTCTGCTGAACTTCATCGTGTGAGTACTGGTCAAATACAGACTTCGCTAGTCTAAAGCATCCACACCTCACAGCTTTGCTTAGGGAAGCCGAATACATATTATATATCATTCTTTCCAGCAGACTCGGCAGATTCATAATATATCATTTTTATATGTACAGTTGCAAGAAAAAGTATGTGAACCCTTTGGGATTACGTGGAGTTTTGCATGAATTGGTCATAAAATGTGCTCTGATCTTCATCTAAGTCACAATAATTTGAAAAACACAGTCTGCTTAAAATAATACAACACAAACATTATATGTTTTCATGTGTTTATTGAACATAACATGTAAACATTCACAGTGCAGGGTGGAAAAAGTATGTGAACCTTTGGACTTAATAACTGGTTGACCCTCCTCTGGCAGCAATAACCTCATCCAAACATTTCCTGTAGTTGCAGATCACACCTGCACAACGATCTGGAGTAATTTTGGATTACTCCTCTTCACAAAACTGTTTCAGTGTAGCAATTGTAGCGCTCACTCCCGGAGGAGCCGCTGAAATTGAACCTCGAGTCAGTCTCCCCGCACTAGGGAATAAATATACTCCAGCACCGTTGTGGATTTTATAAATTATATAGTTTACTTGAATAAATGGCATATAATGAATGACACGGTTTTCGTATATATATCTACAGTACTTCGTAATGCGGTAAACGCGCAGCGGAAAAGAAATACGAGGTTTCGTAATTCGAAAAACGCGCAGCGGAAAATAAATATGATTCTTCGTAATTCGGGAAAACGCGCAGCGGGAAAGAATAATGAAAAACGTATCTTTAACCCCTTCTTGTGATTTGGGGAGTGAGTCCTGCACAGGTTAAGTCCCGGAATGTAAGTGTGTGTGTGTATGGTACCCGGGTACTATTCAACTGGCCAGTGAATTGCTTAAGAGATGTCTTCGACTAGTCAAGTTGGGGCCCTGTGGGTTTTTGAAACAAACAGCAGCGTGCTTTACTTGAGTCTTACAACGGCCTGGAAGGCCTCTCACCCATCCGCCAGATACTTGAGGCTCCGCTGACCCAGGACGTCTCTCCGCTCGATATTGACTGGGGGTTGCTTGCTTCTGGATCCGCTGTCTGGCTTCCTGCACCGGCCTCGACTTGTCCAGCTTACCGCCTGCTCTCCCGGTCCAATCAATCTGCAGTACTCCTCACTCGGGGTCCTCCGCTTCCTCTCTAGCCGCTTGGGTTATCTGGTGGATCACTGGGTCTTCTTCGGGAATAACTGATAACCCGATCTGTGTCTCTGTTGGGCCGCACTTGCGCTCCGGCCTGGTCACTGTTACTCTCTGCAGCACTGTGTCTTGTCTCTCTCACTCCCTGGCGCGCTCTGCCCGCTCTCTCCACGAGGCTCAGGATGTAACTCTCCCTGCTCCACCCACTTCCTGTGTCCGTTCCCAAAGCATGCCGGGAAATGTAGTCCCAATGTAACATTCAGTGTCTCACATTGCGCTTGTCTCCCTCCGGTGGCCAAAAATAGGTACTGCCACAATAAAGAATTAACCACAGCGCTACACTCTCCCCCTCCTAGAACTCTTGGGTCTCTCCAAGGAGGTGCAACAGTTACATTACATTTCAACACAGTTTAGGCAACAAATACAGGCTCAGCAGTAAGCATACAGTGGGTTAGATACACTTCCTCAAGTTGACTCATGCTTTGGGCTACCTCAGCTAACATAGCAGACACTTCGGGCAACCTTCGCATTGTGGTGACGGCCTCTTCAGTGCTATGTCCTGGTGAGTCGTAGGTGAGTCGCTGGGGCGGTCGAACAGAGCGTTTTGGTTCTGGCTCAATCAGTTCCTCTCTAGGTGGAAGTACTATAGGTGCTGGCTCAGTCCTTCTTTCTACCACTGGAGCAGACACCTCTTCGGAGTATGATCCCTCCAGTGAAGGCATAGAACTGTAGTCATAAGATTCAGCCTCAGGAACTACAGGGATTGCGACAGTCTCAGGAACTTCCAACTGAAATTCAGGAGCTTCAGGCCTCAAATTACTTTCCCACCGTTCAGGAACCGCGATAACCTCTTCAGGTTCCGGTGAGCGCATCCAGTCCAGACAAAAACTCTCTTCCTCACTGTCCCTTTCGCTTTCTTCGACAACCCGGGTCTGTTGAGACCAAGTAACAGGAGGCAAACGTAGAGCAGGCGGATTCGGCAGAGGAAGTTTGTCCCCAACTGGCTTCCTCACAGCCTCTCTCAAAGGTAACAAATGATTCCGGTGCCAGTTCTTAAGAGGCCCAGCCTTTCCATTCGGCCGGATTTGATACACCGGCAGGCCCGGCAGTTGCTTGCAGACAATGTAGACTTGAGAACTCCATCATCCGCCAACTTTTGCCTCGCAGCAGCACCCAAGTTCTTTCAACAAAACCTATCACCGGGTTGCAGATCCTGTATCCGAACTTTTAAGCATAGTTCCTTTGTTCCTTTGCTCCCTGTTTCCTGAGGTCAAAACGGGCCTGTTCAAACGCAGAGGCCAGATTCTTCGAAGTTCATTCACGTAATTTCTATGGGAACTACCGACTCTGTCTAGAGATAACCCAAACGCCAAATCAACCGGCAATCAGCTTCTCTTCTGAACATAGGCGTACTGTAACGTTGGGGGCTTCCAGCCCTACCTGTGTGCTTGAGGACAGCAAGTCTGATGCTGCTCGCTGACCACTGCCCGGTTTAAATGGAGACAGGCAGGGAGGTGATTGCATGAGGTGTGGCTTGAGTGGGGGCGTGGTCTGGTGAAGGTCTTTAAAAACCCTCAGTATAGTTTCAGAAGTTGCCAGATCGTGGTTATCCATACCTGAGCTCCTTGTACCTGACTGCTATATTGATTTAACCTGTTATTGACCTCTGCTTGTGTTCTGACCATTCTGCCTTCTGTTGCCCTAGACTATTTTCTTGTACTACGCTACTGCTCTGATACCGACCCGGCTATTCCATTTGACCATTCTGAACTCTGTATTCCTGATTCTGGCTCGGCTGACTCCTCTCCGTATTGTTAACCCTTTTCTGTCTAGCTAGTTTACCTGGCCAATTCTAAGGACCAGACAGATAGGGATCATTCACAGCTACACTGTTGGTAGCTTCTGGGTTTTGTGGAGTGTTGGGGGTTAAGTACTGCGTGGTGGGATCCGGGAACCGTGACATTACGATCTGGCCAATATGGATCCCGCAGATTTAACACAGCACTTGGCTACCTTTGTATCCAGACAGGATGAGCAGGATCATAGGATGGATCAGTTTGCCATTGCCTTACAAACTATCCTGAATCGTACTGCACACCTGGAACCAGTTGGGGTTGCACCCCCGCCTGCTATACCTGTGCCCCCTGTCGTTCAGACATCCCAGGTACACATGACCGCTCCTATGAGGTTTGACGGTACTCCCTCTGAGTGCCGGGGATTTTGGTCCATGTGGATATTCATTTTAAATTAAATCCACAAATGTTTTTCTCTGACATTGCCAAAGTGGGGTTTATTATTAACCATCTGTCTGGCAGAGCGTTGACATGGGCGACTCCTTTATGGGAGGCAGAAAGACGGGATTATAAAGAATTCATAGCCGAGTTACAACGTACATTTAATCCTACCAGAAAGGCCACGATAGCCGGCAAATCCTTGTTCCGCATACGTCAAGGGAACAGGACTGTGTCTGATTATGCCATAGAATTTAAAACCTTAATTTCTGATGTGAACTGGACAAATGAGACACTGGTTCTGGCTTTTATGGAGGGGTTATCAGAGTCGTTGATGCATGAATTAGCTCCACGTAAACTACCTGAGGTATTGTGTGAACTCATTGATTACTGTATAGATCTGGATAATCAGATAAGGGATAGAAGGACTCCAAGAGAGAGACCCAAGAGACCGTTACCTAGGTTGGCCCCTGTCTTTCAAGCACCACCCAGAGAGTTATCTCCTCCCTCAGAGCCTATGCAACTAGGCCGTACTAGGCTTACAGAGGAGAGAGAACAAGGCGTTTTCGTGAGGGATTGTGCCTGTATTGTGGTTTGGAGGGACATGTACGATTTCAATGTCCTACTCGCCCTAAAATGCATGATAAGCCGGAAAACTACCGCACCTAAGGCAGCTGAGGAGACAGGCCTTGGGTGTGACATGCATGTCTCCTATCAAAGACACTAAACTTATGTTACCAGTATCCTTGGCTTGGGAGACCAAGACCACACATAACACCGCTTTTGTGGATTCTGGGGCTGCTGGTAACTTTATTGATGTTAACTACGCTTCTTCCATTTCTCTACCTCTGGTTGTAAGAGAGACACCCTTAGCCGTTGAAGCCATAGATGGCAGGCCGTTATCCTGCCCTAGGATTACTCACGATACGGTTACAGTAGTTCTTACTACTGGTCTCTTGCATAAAGAAAAGATCATATTCCAAGTTATCCACTCACCTTCCAATCCTGTTGTACTTGGTTTCCCCTGGTTGGTGGAACACAATCCCGTTATTGATTGGGTTAAAGGAGAGATACTGTCTTGGAGTTCTGCATGTTTTGGGACTTGTTTAATACCCATTCAGCATGTCGGTGCCCTGAACACACCCACAGCCCCTCCATTGTCTACTGAAGTTCCTGAACAATATGCAGACCTCAGGGCTGTATTTGATAAAAGAGAGGCAGACAAACTACCTCCACATAGACCATATGATTGTGCTATTGATATTCATCCGGGTACCATGCCTCCTCGAGGCAAAGTATATCCTCTTTCCATAAAGGAGAACCAAATTATGGAGGAGTATATCAAGGAGAATTTGGAGAGAGGTTTTATCCGACGTTCCTCTTCTCCAGCAGGGGCTGGATTCTTTTTTGTGTCGAAAAAAGAGGGAGATTTACGCCCGTGTATTGATTATAGGGGGCTTAACAAGATCACCATTAAGAACGTGTACCCTATCCCTCTCATATCGGAACTGTTCGACAGGTTAAGGGTTCAGCAGTATACACTAAACTTGATTTAAGAGGAGCTTACAATTTGATACGCATAAAAGAGGGGCATGAGTGGAAAACAGCATTTAACACCAGGAGTGGGCATTATGAATACTTGGTCATGCCTTTCGGTCTTTGTAATGCTCCAGCGGTATTCCAGGATTTTATTAATGATGTGCTCAGAGATTTCTTGCAAACCTTTGTTATAGTATACCTAGACGATATATTGATTTACTCTCCGATCTGAAAACCCACCATGCACATGTCAGACAGGTATTAGCTAAATTACTGGACAATGGTCTTTATTGCAAACTAGAGAAGTGTTTATTCGACATTACTACTGTGAAATTCCTTGGGTACATTATCACTCCAGAGGGTTTTGAGATGGATCCTTCTAAACTCACGGCCATCTCAGAATGGCCTCTTCCTCAAGGTCTCAAAGCCATACAGAGGTTTCTGGGGTTTTCTAACTATTATAGGAGATTTATCAAGAATTATTCCGCTATAGCTCTCCTATCATTAATATGACACGTAAAGGTCTGAAGTACCAGATCTGGTCTTCTCAATCTAAACAAGCATTCGAAGCCCTCAAACAGGCTTTTCACTTCCGCTCCCGTGTTACGGCATCCTGATCCCAGGATTCCGTTTATTCTTGAGGTTGATGCTTCTGAGATAGGCATTGGGGCTGTCCTGTCTCAAAGAGAATCTCCAGGGAAACCACTACATCCTTGTGGGTTCTTTTCAAGAAAATTATCACCAGCAGAACGCAATTATGATATTGGCAACAGAGAATTGCTTGCTATTGTGTCTGCCCTGTCAGAGTGGAGACATTTGTTGGAAGGTACTCTTGATCCTTTGTTGATAATCACTGATCATAAGAACCTTACGTACATCGGGGATGCTAAACGTTTGAACTCGAGACAGGCCAGGTGGTCATTGCTACTGTCTCGGTTTAATTTTGTATTGACTTACAGACCAGGTGACCGCAATGTAAAGGCTGATGCCTTATCTCGTCAATATGACCCATATGAATCTAATACACAAGACCACAATCCTATAGTTCCTCCTGAACGTATTGTGGCTTCCACAGTCTTGTCTGTCTCCTCGCCTTTCCTGGAACGCCTCCAGGCAGCTCAAGTGGGGGCTCCACCTGACAAGCCTCCAGATATGTTGTTTGTACCTGAAAAGGAAAGACAAGAATTACTCATAATGTTTCATGATTCTAAACCAGCAGGTCATCCTGGTATTACTAAGACTCTTACCAGTATTTCCAGACAGTTCTGGTGGCCCACCATGCGACAGGACGTACGCCTGTTTTTGGCTTGTCAAGTCTGTGCCAGAAGCAAAACCAGTAAAACCTTGCCTGTCGGTCTATTGCAGCCTTTACCCACGCCTAAGAGGCCTTGGTCTCATCTATCTATGGATTTTATTGTGGACTTGCCGAAGTCCAAAGGTCATACTGTGGTTCTGACAGTTGTAGACCGCTTCTCCAAAATGGCTCATTTTGTCCCTTTACCTAAGCTTCCTACAGCCAAAGAACTGCGGTTGTCTTTGCTAGAGAGATTGTACGAATACATGGGGTTCCGTCTGAAATAGTCTCTGACAGAGGAGCTCAGTTCGTCTCTCGTTTCTGGAGGGTTTTCTGTGCGGAGATGGGGGTGCGATTGGCCTTCTCTTCAGCATACCATCCACAAACCAATGGGCAGCAGAGAGGGCAAATCAGGGTCTCGAGCAGTACATACGTTGCTTTACCACACAACAACAAGACAATTGGTCGGAGTTGTGCCCTGGGCTGAGTATGCACGTAATAACGCCGTTAATGAGACCACTGGCCACTCTCCTTTTCTGCTATCTATGGTTTTTTCCCTCCGGCTCTACCGCTTCAGTTTAATGAACAGGCCATCCCGGCTCTCGATGACCATCTCACTCAACTACAAGAGATTTGGAGACAGATTCGCGTAAATATGGAGCGCAATGTTGCTGTCCAGAAACGCAAGGCTGACAGGCATAGGTTACAAGCTCCCTCCTATAACGTGGGGGATAGAGTTTGGTTGTCTACTAGGAACGTGAAGTTACGGGTGCCTTCTATGAAAATGGCACCTCGTTTATGGTCCATATAAGATCATTCGCCGCGTTAACCCTGTGGCTTATGCTCTTGCCCTTCCTAAACATCTTCGCTTGCACAACGTCTTTCACACCTCCCTACTGAAACCTTTGTTGTGTAACAGGTACACGCGGGTCGTTCCTCCTCCTCCACCTGTTCAGGTTGATGGTGAATCAGAGTATGAGGTTAGGAGGGTTTTGGATTCTAGGCTGTGCAGGGTGTTCTGCAGTACTTGGTCGATTGGGTGGGCTATGGCCCGGAAGACCGGTCCTGGATTCCAGCTTCCGACATGTCTGCCTCTAGGTTGGTCAGGGCGTTCCATGCCTCGCACCCCGATCGCCCTGGTGGTCGTATTGCCGCTCGTCCTGTTGGTCGTCCGGTGGCCTCCCGTGGAGAAGGGGGTACTGTAACGTTGGGGGCTTCCAGCCCTACCTGTGTGCTTGAGGACAGCAAGTCTGATGCTGCTCGCTGACCACTGCCCGGTTTAAATGGAGACAGGCAGGGAGGTGATTGCATGAGGTGTGGCTTGAGTGGGGGCGTGGTCTGGTGAAGGTCTTTAAAAACCCTCAGTATAGTTTCAGAAGTTGCCAGATCGTGGTTATCCATACCTGAGCTCCTTGTACCTGACTGCTATATTGATTTAACCTGTTATTGACCTCTGCTTGTGTTCTGACCATTCTGCCTTCTGTTGCCCTAGACTATTTCTTGTACTACGCTACTGCTCTGATACCGACCCGGCTATTCCATTTGACCATTCTGAACTCTGTATTCCTGATTCTGGCTCGGCTGACTCCTCTCCGTATTGTTAACCCTTTTCTGTCTAGCTAGTTTACCTGGCCAATTCTAAGGACCAGACAGATAGGGATCATTCACAGCTACACTGTTGGTAGCTTCTGGGTTTTTGTGAGTGTTGGGGGTTAAGTACTGCGTGGTGGGATCCGGGAACCGTGACCAGGTACGGTGAGATCCAGTGCACTCACTCTCCATACTGTTAATCATGCACAGATAGCTTATGTGACGACTCCAACTCTGCCCTCTGTGTTTACAATGTCCCCAGCATATGTTAGCAGCGTCCGATTAAAACCTTTCAGCTGAGCAATCCCCTGAGGTATAGTGTATCCGGTCTTTGGATCCCAACAGTTCCAACAGATTGCCCAACAAGCGCTTTTCCAAAGTCTCTACCCTATCAGAGTGTATTCTCCTTGGTAGGCGTAGTGAACAAAGAACTCTCCATCAGAACCTTTGCTACTGTCGGAGCGCGTTGGTCTTTCGTGGAAAAGGCTTGGCGTAACGTGTGAAGTGATCAGTCACTTACTAGAATATTCCATTGCCCACTAGCATCCGGCTCTAAGCACAGGAAGTCAATGCACACCAAATCCATGGGTCCCTGACTCTGCAGATGGCTCATTGGAGCGGTTCGGTCGGTAGGGTCTTCCTCTGAATACACCTCAGACATGAATGGCAATAACTTTCCACTTCAGCTCTCATGCAAGGCCAATAGAACCTGTCTCGCACCAGCCTAAAAGTCCTTTCAGCGCCCAAATGTCTGCTCATCATGTAGCGATCACAGAACACTCTCCCTATGTTTAGTGGGAAGGAACAACTGTTGGGTCTCTTCAGCATTGGTTGAGGGGCCCCTTCGGTAGACCACTCCATCCAACATCTTCAACCGTTCCCACTCTTTGTAGACCAATCTGGCTCCATCTGGGAATTGGTCAGCAGAATTTCACGCTGTTTCGCAGTTAGGGCCTTTATGGTTAATGCAATTAGGGTCTCTGGCCTGATCAGCTTTCAGGTCCTGTTTTGAAAAGGTAGGTAGACTTTCATCCCTCAGTTGCGTAGGGTTGCAGTAGAACTCAGGAACAGCCGCAGCCATGACTCCTATGGCCTCCGCTTCAATCCCTCCCTTGACCCGGCGCTCTGCTCCTTGACACAAAGCTTGTACCCCGTCTGGAGTTAACTGGGTCCATTCTGCAGTGTAGGGTCTTCTCGATAAAGCATCAGCATCTCGATTATTCACCCAGGGCGATATTTCAGGCTGAACTGAAACCCTGACAGAGCGGCCAACCACCGATGTCCCGTTCGTCCAGTTTCGCAGTAGTAAGGATGTAGGTAAGAGGATTGTTATCCGTCTTTATCACAAACTCAGCTCCATACAGATAGTCTTTTAACTTGTCTACCACTGCCCACTTCAAGGCTAGGAACTCCAACTTGTGGGTAGGGTAGTTCTTCTCTGAAGGCGTAAGGCTCCGGCTCACGTACGCTACAGGCCTCAGCAATCCACCATACTCTTGATACAGGACTCCTCCTAGACCTTCTCTGCTGGCATCCACATCTAACTCATACGGCTTGTGAGGGTCTGCGTAGGCCAAAACAGGAGCTTGAGTTAGACTCTCCTTCAGCTTCAAGAAAGCACCTTCACATTGACTAGTCCATTCGCCCTGTATGGACTCTCGAGCTTTCCTTGGTCCTGGAGCTGACGGTTTTGGTCAGAGGCCTTGCAGCCTTCTTCTGTGCTTTCCTTCTGTAGGAGTTTGTTCAGTGGTTGAGCTATTTTCGCGAATCCTCCTACAAATCTTCGATAATAGGAACAGAACCCCAAGAAAGATCTAAGTTCAGTGACGTTTTCGGGTCTAGGCAAAGAAGCTACGGCCTCCAACTTCCGAGGATCTGTCGAAACACCTTCTTCTGCTGAGACCACATGTCCCAGATACGTAACAGACGGTAGACAGAATTGGCATTTCTCCAGAGACAGTTTCAATCCCTCTTCATGGAGCCTCTTCAAGACCTTCTCCAAACGTTGCTCATGTTCTTCCAGAGTCTTCCCGAACACAATTATGTCATCCAGGTACACTAATACTTCGATCAGATTCATGTCCCCGACTGTCTTCTCCATTAACCGTTGGAACGTGGCTGGAGCCCCCGTAAGGCCTTGAGGCATTCTGTTGAATTCAAAGAACCCCAGTGGACAGATGAACGCAGTCTTCTCTTTGTCTTCAGGATGCATTGGTATCTGGTGATACCCACTTCGCAGGTCTAGTACACTAAACCATTTTGCTCCAGACAAACACTGTAAGGCATCTTCTATCCGAGGAGTAGCATATTGGTCTGGGATGGTTCTCCGATTCAGCGTGCGATAGTCTATGCATAGGCGGACAGAACCATTCTTCTTCCGGACCATCACTATTGGATCACCTTGGTTCTTTGCAGTTCATTCAGCTGTTCTCGCAGATCATCCAAGTCTCCCAGCGGAACTCGTCTTGACCTTTCACGAAACGGCTTGTCTTCTTGTAATCGAATGCGGTGCTCGGTACTTTTAGCTAGGCCTACGTCGAACTCATCTTTCGAGAACAATTCTCTCCACTCTAGAACTTGAGACTGAAGACGTTTCTTCCATTCAGGTGAAATGGGAGCGTCCTTGGGGTAGAATCTTTCATCTGGAATCTCTTTATCCACTCCCCCTCCTAAATCGGTAGGAGAGAGGGGCGTAGCAGACGCTACTTGCCCGATAGGCATTCGTGCTTTAAGGACTACTGGAGAATCAGACACATTGCACACGCTGACTGAGACTCTTCCTCGTGTTCTTTTCAAAGCTTTAGTGGAGATTATTTCAGGAATTACTTCGACTCCGCTTCACTCCCATGATTAAAATCGGTTTCCAGTACCACATAGGGACCTGGTTGCGATCCGTTCAACTTGACTGAAGCCCGGAAGCTCGCTACTTCTCCTGCTTGCAGAACCTTCTCTCTGTTCCTTCTAATCTCCATAGGCGCCCCACTTCGGCAGGTGCCTTCTGTTCTTCGACCATCCTCTGATAGACTGGACGTAACATTGGGTGTACTCCTTGAGTAGAACCTTCTTCCAATACGATAGGTGTCAGGAGACGTCGCACCAAATCAGTATTCGTCCCCACTATCATGGAACTTCTGTTTGCACCTGAGGGCGAGGACACACAATGGCCAATGCATCACAACCTCCGGACTGTCCGATGACTTCGGATCCGATCTCCAACTTCACCTGTAGATACCCGTCATAAGGGAGTTTCTCAGTTCCAATACCCCAGATTTCCAGGTCCTTCAATTTCTGTAGAGGAATGTGCTTCAAGTGTTTCTCGTAGAAGTCTCGTAGATCAATGTCACTTGGGCCCCTGAATCCAACAGGGCTTTAGTGTAGACTCCCTCCACTTGGATTGGCACAATAGGAGAAGGACCTATCAGTTGGTCAGGAAACTTGGTGGTGGCACCAGGACACTTAGACCCAGTTTGCTGTACCCTGGCCTTCTTCTTGGCACGTGTAGGTTTTGGGTGTGCATTGCTTCCCCATGACGTAGGTCCGGATGCTAAGGGAGTGACTCTTTCAGTCCTGGCAGGCTCAGCAGTTGGCCGGACTTTGGGCCCTCTCGCCCTCTTAGCCATGACTTGATTTTTGGAGCGGGTTTCGACCTTTGGGCACCTAGGTTGCTCCTTCACTTGTGCCCTCTGGCGTTTCCCGCCGGTGAGGTAGATAACAGTCCTTCCAAGGCTTTCAACAACTCCTCTACTCTATTTCCCTCAGGCTTCTGGCTTTTGCATTGTGTGCGGAAATGGCCCATTGCTCCACAACTGAAGCATCTCTTCTTTGAAGACGGAGGCGCATTCACCTGCTGTGATTCGGGTTGAAGGACCTTGGCTAGACACCACAGCAACTCCGGTTGTCTGCGTGTCTGTAAGGAACTTCTGCATCTCTGTCTGTGTCTCTGTCACCTTCAGCAACACTCGGCACAGTTCCGCGTGCGCCTTTTGCAATTCAGCTTGAGCTTCTTGTACCTTCCTTAACAGTTTTTTCGCACTCGCCTTGTGCAGAGAGGTTTAATTCTTTGACAGCCTTCTCTGTGGGTTTAAAAGCGATCAGATGCTCTTGTTCGTCCACGTCGGATCCATAGGTATCCAACGAGTCGCTTTCAGGCTGCAAACAGTCGTTATGCCTCACAGGTTGCGCGTAAGCTCTTTCCCTCGCCTGAAGGATTTTTCTTCCAGTAAAGCCTCCTCCTCTCTGACAGCTCGGATCAGTTCCAGGTACTTCAGTTCTTGATTACCTGCTCTGCTTCTCAGCTGCAGTATCACTGGATCTAGAGGTTGAGAGCCCCTCAGGATTTGTTTTATTCGGATCTTATCCACTTCGGCCGGTTCGGCCCCTTTCTTAAGGAGTATCTGGTGCAGAATCTTATCTAGGCGCCTCATGTATTCGGTCATTCTCTCACCTTTCCGCTGGTAGGTGTGTTCATACTGATATACAAGCTCTGCAGCCTTTTCCGTTCGCCCAAAAACTTCCTCCAGAACATTTAAATAATCTAAAGCAGTGCAGTCTTTCTTACTCAGTTTTAGGTTTCTCACCGCTTCTGACGCAGGTCCCTTTAAGCTCTCGGTGATCCTTTGCTTTTTCTGGGCCTCAGGGACGTCACACTCATCCAGAGCCTGCATCGCCTGTTTCACCCATTCTTCAAAGGTTTCTTCTCCCGCCAGAGTTGGTACGTTTCCTGTGAAATTTCTCAACCGTCGATAACCGAAGTTAGTGTGCGGAGGGCTTGTTCTCTGACACTTAGCCAGCAAATCTCCAATAGCCACTATAAATTCAGGCCCGATCATGGCCAATGGACTGGGCGCGGGAACACTTGCGGATTCGCCACGTGGCGCACTTGGCTGAATCAGTTGGACTTCCACCTCATCGGTCAGCTTCACGCTCGCGCCCTGAAAACACACTGGAACACCCTTTCTCCACTCAAAAAGAACATACGTGTGAGAGGTATCTGGGTTCTCTTTAATGTCCAGGATTAACCCCCGATGATCTGGTGTCAGCGCGGCCACGGCCTGGCGAATCTGATCTTCGGCCCAAGTGTCTGCGGGAATATCCATGACTATACAACATTCTAACTGACTACTGTGCTCCTCACACCATTTGGCAACAGTGTCTGGATCCATATTTAACCCTTTAGATGCGGTTTTTCCAGAGACTGGATCCCGAAACGAGCCCCACGTGTAGCGCTCACTCCCGGAGGAGCCGCTGAAATTGAACCTCGGGTCAGTCTCCCCGCACTAGGGAATAAATATACTCCAGCACCGTTGTGGATTTTATAAATTATATAGTTTACTTGAATAAATGGCATATAATGAATGACACGGTTTCGTATATATATCTACAGTACTTCGTAATGCGGTAAACGCGCAGCGGAAAAGAAATACGAAGGCTTCGTAATTCGAGAACGCGCAGCGGAAAAGAAATACGATTCTTCGTAATTCGGGAAACGCGCAGCGGGAAAGAATAATGGAAAATACGTATCTTTAACCCCCTTCTTGTGATTGGGGAGTGAGTCCTGCACAGGTTAAGTCCCGGAATGTAAGTGTGTGTGTGTATGGTACCCGGGTACTATTTCAACTGGCCAGTGAATTGCTTAAGAGATGTCTTCGACTAGTCAAGTTGGGGCCCTGTGGGTTTGGAAACAAACAAAGCGTGCTTTACTTGAGTTTTACAACGGCCTGGAAGGCCTCTCACCCATCCGCCAGATACTTGAGGCTCCGCTGACCCAGGACGTCTCTCCGCTCGATTTGACTGGGGTTGCTTGCTTCTGGATCCGCTGTCTGGCTTTCTGCACCGGCCTCGACTTGTCCAGCTTACCGCCTGCTCTCCCGTCCGATCGATCTGCGGTACTCCTCACTCGGGGTCCTCCGCTTCCTCTCTAGCAGCTTGGGTTAATCTGGTGAATCACTGGGTCTTCTTCGGGAATAACTGATAACCCGATCTGTGTCTCTGTTGGGCCGCACTTGCGCTCCGGCCTGGTCACTGTTACTCTCTGCAGCACTGTTTGTGTCTCTCTCACTCCCTGGCGCGCTCTGCCAGCTCTCTCCACGAGGCTCAGGATGTAACTCTCCCTGCTCCACCCACTTCCTGTGTCCGTTCCCAAAGCATGCCGGGAAATGTAGTCCCAATGTAACATTCAGTGTCTCACATTGCGCTTGTCTCCCTCCGGTGGCCAAAAAATAGGTACTGCCACAATAAAGAATTAACCCAGCGCTACATCAAAATATTCTTGGAAATGTCTGGTGTGAATCACTCTATTAAGGTCATGCACATGCATTTCAATCGGGTTGAGGCAGGACTCTGACTGGGCCCACTTCAGAAGGCGTATTTTGTTTTGTTGAAGCCATTCTTTTGTTTGAATTCCTTGTATGCTTTGGGTCATTGGTCCTGTTGCATCACCATCCTCTGAGGAGCTTCAGTTGGCGGACAGATAGTAATTACGTTTTTCCTGCAAAATGTTTGATAAAATCTGGCCAAAAGCATTCTGGGACCATGCGTGTCATCAGGAAGCGTTGGTACTCTGGAGGATCACAGATGTTCTTGATGGGTACTCAGAAGATTGTTAAAGGGACGATTGGCACATCACAAAAAGCTATCCTTGAGGAAGTCTAATGATGTAACGTGTCGATCGTAACCCCTGGACTGGTTATGAA